>CABHPP010121789.1:50390-63667 GCA_902168425.1 Peromyscus attwateri | reverse complement strand
AGAGAGAGAGAGAGAGAGAGAGAGAGAGAGAGAGAGAGAGAGAGAGACATGTGTGTGCATGTGTGTATGAGAGAGAGAGAAAGACTGGTGTATGTGGGGTGGGGGAGTGAGGGTCTTGGGAACGTGTCATGCCGTGTGTATGGAGGTCAGAGAACAACTTCTAGGAGTGAGTTCTTTCTTTCTTCCACAGAGGTCTATGATCCAACTCCTGTCAACAAGGCTGGCGGCAAGTGCCTTCTCCCACCAAACTATCTCTTCTGCTCCACTTGTTCTTCTTACCAAACACCATTTGGTTTTATTTTACCATTTTTTTTTAATTTTTAAAAATTATTCATTCATAGATCACTAAAGATGACCACTGTATCAAATCTTTAAATTCAGTTAAAAATGACAATCTCATCAAAAAGAAATAATTATTACTCCAGACTTTTAAGTAGCAACTGTATTTCTCTTTACAATGGGCCATCAAAAAATAAGTGTGTGTGAACTATACAAAATGTTAATGATTAAGTTATTTCAACGTTGTATATTTGAAATGTCTCATATGAAAGCTCAAAAGTAAATAATCTCCAAGTAACTCATTCTACAGCATCTCTGGCACACTGCACCTTCCTTTACCTCTCACTATCTATGAAATAAAGACCCACATGATCTAAGTAAGTAAATAGCTTTTATAATGATGTCACACAAGTTTGTGTATGGCATTTCATTGTTTAACTAGCTGAGCTAGACAAAGAGGCAGAAATTAGGCTAACTTATTTCCAGGATCAAAGTCAAGACTGTCAAGGTTGGTATAAAGGTTCCAACAGAGAGAAAGGGGTATTACCTCTTAAGATGGCACACGAGGTTTAGAGTCTTGATAAAATGAGCCTAATCCTAACAAAATTATAGTCCTGCAACAGCCAGAGTTGAGAATATAGAACGTAACTCCAGACATGACTCTCAGCTCCTGTCTCATTAACAGCAGTGGCTTTGGGGATCTGAAGGAGTAGCCCAGCTTTAGACATAGCTGTGGGCCACAGCTCTCCAAGTCAAAGAACTCAGTGGCAGGCAAAGTGACCATGGATGGAAGTGAGCACAGAGATGTTTGGCTGTGGATCAGACTGCAGACAATGTTGTATTATAACTAGGCTACTGGCACATGGGACAAATTTAAACATAAATCATCATAGACATTGAGATCTCTTCTTTAGGAGAATTTACTTGACAGTATTTTGGTGAATATTCTACTAAGGACAATGTGGGAAAACAAAAGCTTATTATGACAAAAATGTGTCTATAAGGAGACACATAAAAGATGTCACTGGTGATAAACAGGCAATTAGTTGCTAAATGAACCGCAGTAAGCATTTGCTTTACTCCATTCACTGGACAGCTCCTTTCAAAGTCAGCTTACAAGTGCTACAAGAAAAAGAGCAAGGATTGGCTATTAAAACTACATCTGCTTGTTTCTTGGGTCCATTTGCTTGGAATATCTTTTTCCATCCTTTTACCCAAAGGTGCTGTCTATCCTTGATGGCAAGTTGTGTTTCTCGGAGGCAGCAGAAAGGTGGATCCTGTTTTCTAATCCAATCTGTTCGTCTGTGTCTTTCTATTGGGGAATTTAGACCATCAGTTAATATTTTCCATGTGTAGGAGAATCCCCTGGATAATGTACTGGTCTCCACCCTCGTGAAAATGCAAATTCCCTAAAAAGAGAGTCTGAGGAGATGTCTTGGTGAGTAAGAACACTTCCTGTGAGAGCAAGAGGACATGAGTTCAAATCCCCAGATTCTCTGTATAACCCAGGCATGGTTCCTTATGGCTGTAATCCCAGAACTAGAGGGTCAGAGCCAGGCAGAATCCAGAAGTTCAATGACCAACCAGCCTACCACAAATGGCAAACTTCAGATTTATTAGGAGACCTTATATCAAAAAATAAGGGAGAGGGATAAAGATAAGACAGGATGAAGAGATAAATGTAATCAGAATATATTTTATACATGTAAGAAGTTGTTAAGGAGTAAACTAATTAAAGTGTAAGCTTGAAGGTGATACAGGAACACATATAACATGTCCTTCTATCCTGTAAATATGCATGCACAGGCACACACACACACACACACACACACACACACACACACACACCCCACAATTTTTAAATCCCTAGATAATTTTAAGCAATGCAGATTTCCATCTCTCTCTCAGTTGTTCTAGCAAGCTTCCAGAGCTGAGACCCACTGAGACAGACAAACAAGATTTCACTATAATTCAGATTCTCTTTCTCTATTTTTGAGTTGTTGTTTAAGGTTTTTTTAAGATTTCTTTTTATTTTTATGTATATTAATGTTTTGCCTGTATGTATATGTATGTGTACTGCATGAATGCCCACGGAGATGAGAAGAGCATATTGGATCCCCTGGGACTAGAGTTACAGATGGTTCTGAACCACCACCATGTGAGTTCTTGGGAACTGAATCCAGGTCCTCTGGAAGAGCAGCCAGTGCCCTTAACCACTGAGCCATCTCTCCAACCCTTAGTTTTTTTGTTTGGTTTCGTTTCGTTTGGTTGTTTGTTTCATTAGTAAATAAACTTTACTTTTACCCAGAGTTAGATTCTGAAAGCAGCAGTTCCAAGAAAGGGCAATACTCTCTATCACCACAACTCAACAGCACAACTCTGCCAGAATCAACCAAACAGAAACACTCATACTTATGGAACTACTAGGAATACATTTTTATTTCTTTGGTATATTTCTGATCAAAAGTAAAAGCCATTGAGTCAAAATCATCTTTATAGGGAAACAAGTGGAGAGATTTTTTTCACCTCAGGTTCTTCTCCAATGTAAATCTTAAATGATTTTGATTCCTTCAGACCTTGACAATTCACACCGAGCTCCATAAATTCTATTGTTGTCTACCTGATCATGTCAAGTCTGTCACTGGTGCCCTTCTCCTTTCCGACATCTATCAGAAGAAAGCCCCAACTCTGTGACTTTGTGATCTGGCTAAATAAACAAATAAATTCTAACCTATCCAACCCCAAGTTTCTGTTTCCCTCCATCCATCCTATCTACTCAAGGATTCCTACAGCTGCCAGAGGTAAGAATCTATTTTGTACATCTTCCTCCTGGCTCCCTTTGCTCCCGCTGTATGGAGCTCTGGAAGCAGATACTCCTGGCCCCCCACCCCACCCCACCGCCACAAGAATGTCTCTCTCTATCCCACTCTTGGAGTCTTTTACACCTCACTCTTCCTTCAAGACGTTTCTCCATCAATGCACCTCCTTTCTTTCTAAAGCTGGCAGTGTCTTTTTCTGTGTTCCCAGAAAAGTCTGTGTCTTATTCTGTAGTAGTCGTCCTAAAATTGTACTGCATTCGATTCAGAATTTCTTGAAGTCAGTATTATTAATAACTTGGTTCAGGTAATTCTTTGTTGTGAGATGTTTAGCATCATCCTTGGCTTTTAGCCATGGTATGCCAGGTAAGCTCCCCTACTCAAGCTGTGACTCTCAAAAGCTCTCCAGGCCTTGGCGACCATCTCCTACAAACAACAGTCACCCGTGCTGACCTTTGTTTTCCCTCCTAATAAATCCATAAGCTCCCAAAGAATAAAAATGTGCTTTCATCTTTGTTATTTAGGAACTAGCAGAGGACAAGGTGGGCTACAGACTCTCACAAACTCTTTGTTAATGGATGAGTGTCTTGTAACCTGAGGAAATGTGGAAAATTAAATGAATCCATACTTAGTCCTTGTTAAGACATTACTTTAGTGTTTAGATATTCTATCACTAATGGAATTAAAGTTTTCAGTTTCATCTAAGTGTTATATTGGGCTAATATGTCTTTAATATAAAAAAAGAAAAAAGAAACGGAATTTGTGATATACAAATTGATTTAAAATTATATCAATTCATAAAAAATTGATGAATTAAAAATGACTTGAATTTAGTTGATAAATTGATCCACTTTTTTAAAAATATATGATTAATATGTTCTGTACTTTGATTAATTGACTCACTTAAAAAAAATTCTTCAGCTAGTATTTCTGGTGCCTCATAAACAATATCAGTACCAGCTGAAAGAACACTCAAATGCAAATAGCACTATTTCTTACTAAGTCTTTTTTCTCTCTATTAATAGTGTTGGCATGCATTTTGATGGACTTGATAAAGCAAGGATTTTAGAGACCAGAAATATATAATTGCACTGTAATTTTAAGATTTACTCAAAATAAATTTATATTTAGAGCTTTTATGTCAGAATTTAAATCCGTGAGTGCAAATACATACGAGTTCTAAAGATAAATAAATTCCATGAATGATTTTAAAAATCTACAAAAGATTAGAATTCCTAAAATTTGCAAAATTGTTATAACTTATTATATGTAAATTTTCATAACTTGCACTTGAAATAGAAAAGTTGGCCATGAATTTTTTTCCCCACATCATAATACTTCTTATCTAATGAAAGATGATTTAATATGAAAGTGCGGTTCCTGAGACACAAACATTGCTGTCCTGTGGCAGAATGATAACATGCTTAGCTGAGACACAGGTGGGGGTATGGCTGGATACTTCTCAGATAAGCACATTTAACAAACCCTCCGTCCTGAGGTAAAATAACAAGTGATGTTCGCTTTTTTCCCACTCTGTCAAATGATGCAATTTTATATCTAATGAGGGTAATGGCAGCAAATGCTTCAAGTGAGCTTTCTTTTACAGACTCTTAACTTTGCAAACAATAAAGCCACTCATTTTCTCTCTCAGCCTTCATTGAGTGAAAGTCAAAATAAAAATATCTCTTAGGTAGTGGATCTTTAGAGTCTGGATTCTTTAGACACATGGTGACAGAAACTGCTAATCTAAGTTATCAAACTTCAGCTTTCGTGTCCTATAAATTGAGCAGCTTTGGGGTTCTTTTAGTTTGGTTCAATTTTTAAGTGTTATTTTTCTAAAAAAAGAAAGAAAGAAAGAAAGAAAGAAAGAAAGAAAGAAAGAAAGAAAGAAAGAAAAAATCTCAAAGACTTACATGCATAATTTTCTACTATTTTTTACATTAGCATATCATTTTGTGAGTTCTAAACAATCAATGTTTTAAACCAAAGAATCACTCAACTATGACCAAGTTTTGCCCATAACCTATTTGTATGGCTCATGATCTGAGCAATTTCCACAGTTTTGACTGTTTAAAAGAGAAGTAAAACAATAACCTCTCATCTAAAAATGCAAAAGCTACATAAAATTCAAGTTCAATATCTATTAAAACAGTGTTACAGGAACACACCTTATTTGCATGTACTATTTTCCATGGCTGCCTTTGAGCTACAGTGACAAAGATGAGTAATGGAGACAGATACTTACAAAAAAATGAAATATTTCCTATCTGGCCTTATATGGAGGACTTCACTGAGATCACAAAAACAATTAGTATATGACTATTTACACAAAACTTCTAAATATAGAGTTTAGGAATTATATATATGAAAGTTTAGTTCAATAAATATATTTATTCATTTGTTATCAATTTTTGTAAACCTCGATAAAGGCCACTGGTTATTAGCCTCACCATGATTTTTATTCAGCATTTGGAACAGCAGTGTTGAACTGGCCGGGTGGCTGGGCTGCTTCTTAAAGGTACCTCTTTTCCTCATCACTGAAGAAATGGGAGTGGGATGCTCTCTAATTTCCCACTTGACATCACCCTAGACAGCTCATCAAAATGAAGAATAACTCTTAAGTTTGCAAAACTCAGCTTAAGGCTCTACTTGGCTGTGTCTTGGCAAAGCTACAATATCCACTTCCCAGCTAAACCATTTTGCAATGAAAACACAATGCAGCAACCAAAGCAGCCCTAATTTATTGTCTTGACCTAGTTTACATCCCAGTTTAAATCCAGAAACACAATGCATAAATTTGGTAAATTAGCCAACAACCGGAGTTTCTTGCATGCAAGTATTACTAATGGGTTTTTAAATGATACAAAGTATTATCAGCCGATCCTAATGAACTTAATGGTGCCCAGGCTCTTGAAAGGGTTATAAAAACACGAATCTTTGGTTATTTAAGGTCTGATGCCATAACTGAACAGATGATAACCCAAGCATCTGCCCCTGATTCAACTGATAAAATCTATCTTTAAAATACAAATTTCTAGCAGTAAACTTCAGTTATCATCTATGTATCATAAGCCCTACTTAAGGGGAAAAAATAAAGCTTAAATGTCTTGAAGTATGTAATTTACTGGAATATCTATCCTGGTATTGTTACTGTATTAGACAACTATTAAGAATAATGGCTGTATTTTAAGGACATTTCAGGAAAAAAATCTTTAAAATAAAATTGCATACAGCATATTTCCAAATTTTATATTTTTCTAAGTGTTGTTATTGTAAATAAGAATTTTAAAAATCACTTAGGGACATTAAACACTTAAAACTAGAAAACATGACTCAAGAATTTTGAAATGTGTCGCACTAGGAAAGGCCAGTGGTTGAAAAGAAAATAAAGACAGATTTTCTCTTATGTATGAAGAGAAATCCTAGGAGTTTAAATTAATTCAACCTCCTTGTTTTTGTTGTATATATATATATATATATATATATATATATATATATTTAAACCAACAGTTAAAATTGTTTTACATTAACCTGTAAAGTGAATTTTATGAAACTTATGAAGAGAAGCTGAAAACAAAAGGATTATTGCCTCAAATATGGACCTAAAAAGTAACACTGCTTTAACACACAAAAAAAAATCTAGTTCTGGTAAGAGACACAGGAAAGGAAGGAACCTTCCAAGAAATAGAAATCAAAGGTATCCCATCAGTCATGGATAAGTTCTCACAGGTCATGTGAGATTCCAGGTTAACACTTAACAATGCAAAGCTGGTAGTTAAAATTATTTTCATTTAGAAGAAAATCAAGCCACAATTATTTTCAATTATCATATCATCTTTGTAACTAGAGATGATGCTACCCATATCCAGCCAGCTTCTCTAGTGCATTGGATCTTTGGTAAGAAGTCTCCATTATAAATTGTCTGTTTCCTTCCACTACCCGAATATCTCTCAACTATATCAGAATGGGAAGGGAAAAGGACTGGAGTTTATACCCAAAGTATGATGGTGTGGAAATCCTACACAACTTAGGATCTCAATGCCCCCCACACACAAACAAAAAAATAAAATAAAATAAAGAAACTGCCGAAATAATTGGTCTCTTTTCAAATCTCAACAAAATAATCACAAAGGACTGCAGTGCACACACACAAAAACAATCTCATTTTGTATCTACCTTTCTGTAGAGAAATACAGAACTTTGTGTTTAACTTCCTTTTGCTACTTTTCCATGTTTCCCGGCCCAAATCCATTAATAGAACCAAAAACACTTTCAAGAGTGTTACTAATGGTTGTCCTCTGTGAGTAAAGAAAACATTATTAAATTCAAACGAGTCTTCCATGCTCACTCAGAGGCAGCATGAGCAGCCACTTTGAGTGGCTTTCATGCTGGGCACTTACCCAAGTCCCTGGATCTGGAGAGTCAGCTGTCCTCCATGTACCTGGTTCCCTGCATGTGACAGTGCTCAAATGCCTACCAAACTTTTTCAGAAAAGATTCCAACCTTCAAATGAGAGAAGGGTTGCTCGTTATGAAAAGTCTTTTCAAAGAAAGAAAAAGCTGTGGGTTTTTAGACGAGTAGAAATGCTTCCACCGGTCTGAGATTTTGTGAGTCTAATCATCACCAACATGAAACCTGAGCGGATTTCAGTGCTCATTTCAACTCTCAGGCTCCTTTTTTCCATACTTGCTTTTGATCTTCTATTTTACACTGCACAGAAGTCTTGAGTGGTATGTGTGAAGAGAGCCTTGGTCAGCCTGATGAGGGAAAGCCTGCAGGTCTAGAGAAAAAAAAAAATCGTAAAGTAAGAAGTTAGCCCTGGGGTTGAATCTGGAGATAATCTGCTTGACTGTCAATGTCCTGTTGTGCTTCATGAAAGATTCCTGGCCCATTCAATGCTGCATTTCATGTAGTGATGAAAATGAGATATGGAATATCGTTGTGAAAACTGGTCTGATTGGGGTAATAATGACTAAGAGAATGTCAATGCAAACAAATCAAACAGGACCCAATTGTGAAGAAGAAGAAGCCAGACACTCAACGAGCTGTATAATCTCTACTTTTGTTTAGGAGCCTCCAAACAATTCCCACCCCCACCAGCCTTGGGAGCCTTGCACCCAGCTAGCAGTCAAATAAGCATTCCATTCAGATTGCTCCTCTGCTTTGTCTTTGAAAATAAAAGTGGGACTCTGAGATTCGGATGCTTTGGGGATGCCTTTCAAGACACTTCAAAGGAGCCATGGCAAAGCTTTACTTTGTGTCCTGTTATTCCCGGGGATAACTACACGGGAAGATGAAGTTCATTATGTTGATTTATAGCATTGCGTCTATACTTAATAATAGTTCTCCTGAAAGGGTGCAATACTCAGCCAGTAATGCCACTGGCCTATACCTGTATAACACTTGTTTTATTCAGTTGGCTCAGAGACGATGAACAACATTTAAGTTCTCGGTTACCTCCACGTTATAGGCAAGTTGCCTACAGCTATTGTGAATTGGGATGGAAGCTCAAGAGTTCAGCCTCTTTAAGTTCCTAGCCAACCCTCAGAATCTAAAGCTTTCCCTAAACAGTAAGTGATTTCAAAGCTAATGTAACCAATGAAAAATGACAGCCCAAGGCTACTCACACTGCCTTCTACCTCATGTTTAATGTTCAGAAAGTTTGCTGTTTTCCACACTAAGCAAATCCAGGCTCTGTTTTATAAAGGGGTGTCAGATCTCTAAACAAGCTTAATATTCTTCTACATGAGTCAACAAGAGGTACAGAAATCTATTGATTTTTCAGATTCTATTAACATAAACTTTCTTGAAGGGCTAAGGATATAGCTCAGAGGTAGAGGGCTTGCCTGACACACACCACATCCAACATTCAATCTTTAGCCCTGTAAAGCAAATAAATACGTACATACACATAAGCTTCCTTGCAATTTTGGAATTTATTAAAATCATAGACATAATCGTAGCAAACCCACTGTAGTTCTAATCATATTGACAGGGAGAATCAGCTTTTGTTCATCTCTGGAGGCTCCTGCAGCTCACTGTATACAGTGAGGCTTTTGAGCCAGGTGTTTCCAAGAGATGTTTCAGGTTTTACTTTGAAAAATGTATCAGCCATGACCTCTACCATTTTAAGTCATAAGACGAAAATACAACCAGTTCAAGCAGCAATTGATAAATTCTGTCATCTCTAGAAAAAGAATCAGTTGCTTTAGTCCTATGAGAAACAAGCATTTCATAAATATTGAATACCACTACCCACATACTCTATATGTTGGTTAGCTAAAAAGACAGTAATTCCATTAGAGGCTTTCAGCAAGGAAAAGATAAAACAGTTGAGATACAGTAGCTGACATTATTTATTAATATTTTCCTTTGAAAATGTTGCTCACAACAATGTCACATATTCCACACAATTCTAAGAGAAAATTTTCCAGTTATATGTAAACTCTAAACCCTCAATTAAAGAAATTTCCTGTTTTACAGGCTGTATTTCTTGGCTAAATGTCTGAGTAATTGTGCTTTCTGATAATATGCCTATGCTTCTACCAGAGAATAATTTTACTCATATAAAATATTCATCAGCATCTGATAGCACCAGAAGTGGAGAGTTGAGCCGTTATCCTGTCCAGAAAAGGACTTAATGATTCATCATCAGAAAGTGACGACGCACCCTAGTTCTGACAAGATGTTGAATTTAGAGCAAGAAGATACTCTGCTTAGCAAGACTCCTCCAATTAGCTGGCTCTTCCCTAACATCCTTTAAAAGCCATTTAACTACACCTTCAGTCAGTGAGTTACTCCAACTAGAAAAAGCAAGTCCCAATTCCTCCATGACACTGTACATGGTAGTAAACTGTGGTTATGTAAGTTAGAATTATGAGGCCATTCTTACAAGAAATTGACATCCTTTGCATCATTTAGAATAAATGTCTTTTCAGTGTGAAGACTCAAGCTAGATTTGTGTCTTTAAAGCAAAGTGTTAGCTCCACTATAAACCACTGTATTACAGAGAAACGTAACCAACTTGTAGTTCAGTATTTTCGTGTGATGAAATCATGTTCTGAATTCTTTTGTGCTTTAAAATGGATCCAAACTCAATCACAGGCAGCAGCTTATAAATACTTATATTTTAATTTTTCATTTAGGATAAAACATTCAGTCCAACAGCTACAAAGTAGATTTTTTTAATTTTATATGTGTATTCATTGTACATGGTTGTGTTGCATAAGAATATTTTTCATAGTAATATTTTTTATATTGAACATACCCTTAATCATCACTTTTTCCCTCCCTCTCCCTTCCATTAGTCACCATGTTCGAAGACCCAACTCCTACAACCAGTTCAGCACAATTCCCTTTATTTTTATTTTCACCTGGTATAGCAGTATCTTACAGGTATAACTTAATGGTGTTTTTGCCAATGAGAGAGCCATAGGTTTTATAGATACTCACAAAGTTAGTACCTGAACTCTGTATTCAGAGTTAGCTCTGTGTCTCAAAAGATCTTAGGCTGTGCATTATAGACAAAGTATAAATTTCAGTGACACTTGAAAATGTGTCTAAACAAGCTTCATGCACAAATACAAAGGATTTCTCAGTTCAACAAGCAATCTAAAAAGCACTTCTGCTTTAAGGAATCTAAAAGCAGAATAAGCTAGTATCTATTTGTTTGAAGCAGAGTCTCACTATGGAACCCAGGCTAGCCTTGATCTGGCAGCCATCTTCCTGAGATCTTGGAATACAGGTATGCCCCTCACAGTTAGCTCTCTCCTTCTAGATCAGTGTAAAAGTGTGACTCTGTAAATTAGTTAAGAAACAGACATAAAACTAAAATCATATCATGTTTGTTCTATCACGAAAGGAGAAAACGTTATTGAAAAACTCTTGAATTCTTAACTTTAAAGCATCAGTGAAAATACTGATGTATTGCTGCTCTTTTTTGACATGACACCTGAACTACTGTTTGCTTTTTCAAGTGTTTTTAGACACTGCCCCAAATGGATGACTCGCCGGTATATGCCAGACACTTTCTATGAAGAATCTGCAGTGACTACCGTATTTTTACTACTATTATCTCTTGGCAGTTGGGTATTTACACATGCTCACTTCCAGGAACTAACTTTATTGGGTATCTGATATTGAATAATTGTAAGAAAGCTTTTAAATCCTCCCTGTATGTGTAGGGCATTTCCTTCTTTCTTGGATTACTTCAGCTTACTTATTTCTGGAAGTGCCTGATCAAAACCATTAGACTAAAATAATTGTAAATTGAAGTGCTGACGGTTATTATAGAGCAATTACTGTATCCACTCACCAGTATTGCCCTATTTGCCAATAAAAGTGCTGGAATTGTGGTTTATATTTCCAGTGACTCTGTGTTGAAAGCCACAAACTAGATTATGCTAGGGGGAAAAAAGTTCTAATCATTGTTTCTGTTGTCATAATAAGGCAACCATATTCCTTTTAAACTAAAGATTCTAAGCAACTTCTAAGCTAGAAACAGGATCTTATCATATTTAGTACTTATGGTAGAAATGTGGATATTTATCCTGAACCCTATAGATAAATTGAGTGTCATTTCTTCCTTAAAAGAGGAATTATCAAGTACTATAAGGGCTGGAAGGTAATGCAAGTTTATAATGTGAGCTATCCAGTTAACCTGCATATGGACATATCTCATGAGGAGTAAGAACTGTGCCCCAGTGGAGAACACAAAGCCTGACTAATGGCAGGAAGCTTGCCTGAGGGCTGTGGTAGCTACACTCCTACACAAGTTGTTATGGAGGAATGTGTCACCCAACATTTCCAGAAATCCAATTATCCAAGAAAAAGCAGATCAAGGCTTGTGTTTGAACACATCAGATTTTACACTACTGCTTCATGTTTTTGAGTCATCTGCACATTGTTAGCCTGGAGTAGGCCTTTGAGTTTCTATCTTGCAAATTTTCTAAAGTCTGACAAGTCCATGTCATCATCTTATCAGGAAAAAAAAAAAACAGAATGAGTTCTTGCTAAAAATTCTTGTTCTTTTAGAAGAGTACCATCCCATTAGCTAACAGCGGTGATCTCTTGAGCTGAAAACTGGATCTTAGGTGCTATTTATACATTCATTATTCTGAATATCCATTGGCCCAACATCAAACATTAATGTATGCCTTTGAATCATGTAAAATATGTGACATTTTGAAGGGAAAATAAGTCAAAATAGGAAGTTCCTGATGTCAGTTGTCTAATGGGTTGGTCATAATATTATAGCTACTTTTTACACATCTAGAAGAATATTAAATTGAAACTATTAACAGAACAGAGGATTAAAGATGATGAGCAAAATTAATCAGCTTAAAGATTCTAGATTTGAAGTATCACTTTACCTACAGAACATATAGATGAAAATATAAAGTATGTGGGAAAGAATTCAATCTCTAAAAGTTTTTTCATGAATAGAATATTGCTATTCAATTTTCTCTGTCATCTTCATAATTTTTCTCTTCCTTTTAACCTCTTTTCATGTAGCCACTTTATAGAAATGAGAGTGATGTGTTTATGTGCTTGTGTCTGTCTGTGTGTGTATATATATGTATATATATGCATATATGGAAAACGCCAAATAATTTTTGTCTCAGGGCAGCCATTTATTCAAAACATTTTACAGAGACAATGATCCAAAAGAGAGCTTTCTTACAGCACACTTATTTTATGAAGAAAATTAATGACAAAAAATAAGCCACTGTGAGTCTATAAGTTGCAATGGAACAAATTAAATGTATAAGATGTATTTCAGAACAACAAATTCTTTAGTTGTAAAAGCCATAGAGTCACTTAGAAAATCATTTTAATAGCAGTATAGCCCATCTAGTTACTTCAATCTCCCCTAAGCATACTCCCATACACACTCCATATGTATAACATACTCGATATATCAACATGGCAAGTTAAACACACTGATTTGATCCTCTCCAAATTCCCCTTCTTCAGACAAAATAATCTGAGTTCTTTCAATAGCTCAAATCCTCTACAGTCTTATTTCACTGCTGGTGAGGATCTAATAAACGTATAGTCCAGAGTCAGAAGGTGTCACTACTACAATCAATGCCTCTCTAAGCAAATTTGCCAAACGAGTGTGATGGTTAATTTTCAGTATTAACCTAGTTAGATTACAGGGTTATAGTGTCTAGTACTTGG
>CABHPP010121789.1:0-44176 GCA_902168425.1 Peromyscus attwateri | reverse complement strand
TCCCAGCACTCGGGAGGCAGAGCCAGGCGGATCCCTGTGAGTTCGAGGCCAGCCTGGGCTACCATGTGAGTCCCAGGAAAGGCGCAAAGCTACACAGAGAAACCCTGTCTCGAAAAACCAAAAAAAAAAAAAAATTGTAAAGTTCTCATATTACTAACTTAACAGCACGCCTGAAAGCTCGAGAATAAAAAGAATAAATCATGCCCAAAGGAGTAGCTGGCAAGAAATAATGAAATTCACCAGGCTGCGGTGGTGCATGTCTTTAATCCCAGCACTCGGGAGGCAGAGCCAGGCGGATCTCTATGAGTTCGAGGCCAGCCTGGTCTACAGAGCAAGATCCAGGACAGGCACCAAAACTATGCAGAGAAACCCTGTCTTAAAAAACAAAACAAAAACAAAAACAAAAAAAAAAAGAAAGAAAAGAAATAATTTCAGTGCTGAAATCAATTAAAAAATACAAAGAATTGATGAAACAAAGAATTGGTTCTTTGGGAAAATCAGTAAGATTGGCAAACCCTTATCCAAATTAACTAAAAGGTGGAGAGAGAGTATAAAAATTAACAATATTGGAGAGTAAAAGAGGGATATAACAACAGATACCAAATAAATCCAGAGGAACCTAAGGACATACTTCAAAAACCTGCAATCCCCCAAAATATAAAATCTAAAATAAATGATAATTTTCTCAATACATACCACTTACCAAAGTTAAATCAAGATAAGATAAGCAATTTAAACAGACCTATAACCCATAGTGAAATAGAAGCAATAATTAAAAGTCTCCCAACCAAAAAAAAAAAAAAAAAAAAGCCCAGGGCCATATGACTTTAGCACAGAATTCTAACAGATATTCAAAGAATCTTTAATGGTAACACTTCTCAACTTTTCTATGAAAAAGAAACAGAAGGAACATTGCCCAATGTTTTTTTATAACATGGCAGTTACCCTGATACCTAAAGCACATAAAAACCCAACAAAGAAAGAGAATTACATACCAAATTCCCTCATGAACATTAATGCAAAAATTCTCAATTAAATGCATGCAAACCCAATCGAAGAAATATATATATATATTTCTCTGGTTTCATACCAGAGATACCAGAGAACAAACTGAAAGACAAAAACCTACCCGATCATCTCATTAGAAACAGAAAAGGCCTTTGACAAATCCAATACCCCTGCATGATAAAAGGCTTGTCAAGATTAGAGATACAAAGGACATACTTCAGCATAATAAAGACAGTTTACAGCAAGCCCATAGCCAACATCAACTTAAAGGGAGAAAACTCAAAAGCAATTCCACTGAAATCAGGAAAAAAACAAGGTTGTCTACTCTCTCCATACCTATTTAATATAGTACATGAAGTCTTAGCTAGAGCAATAAGACAACTAAAGGAGATACAAACTGTAAAGGAACAAAAAGTATTGTAATTTGCATATGATATAATAGTATACATAAGTGACCCTAAAAAATTCCACCAGGGAACTCCTATACCTCATAAAAACATCCAGCAATGTAGCTGGATACAAAATTAATTCACAAAAAACAATAACTCTCCTATATACATAAGACAAAAAAAGGAGAAAAAATCATGGAAACAACATGTTTCATAATAGCCTAAAATAATATAATATATAATTATATATTATTATGTATGATATATCATTATTACATATATATTATATTTTATTATATGTGTGTTATATATGTTATATTTATATAATAATATATAATATCTTGGGGTAGCTCTAACCAAACAAGTAATATACTTGTATGATAAAAACTTTAAGATATTGAAGAAAGAAGCTGAAGAGGATATCAGAAGATGAAAAGATCTCCTATCTTCATGAAACATTAGGATTAATATAGTAAAAATTACTATCCTACCAAAAGCAATCTATAGATTCAATGCAAATCCTCATCAAAATTCCAACATAGTTTTTCACAATTGAAAGGACAATTTTCAACTTCATGTGGAAATACACACACACACACACACCAAAAAAAGAAAAGAAAAAACAACAATCATGAATAATACAAGAACTTAGGGAGGTATCACCAGCCCCAATTTCAAGTTGTACTATAAGCTATAGTAGTAAAAACAGCATGATATTGGCACAAAAACAGACACCACATTGATCAATGGAATTGAATTCTAAAGATCCAGACATAAATCCACACACCAATGAACATTGACTATTTTTATTTTAAAAAAAAAAATAGAATATACACTAGAAAATAAGATAGCAACTTCGACACATGGTGTGGTCAAATTGGATGGCTGCATGTAAAAGAGTCCAAATAGATTGATTTGTATTGCCCAGTATAAAATTCAACTCCAAATAGATCAAAGACCTCAACATAAAACCAGATACACTAAACCTGATAGAAGAAAAAGTGGGGAATAGCCTTGAACTCATTGGCACAGGAAAAGACTTTCTGAACAGAACACTGTTAGAACAGATAGTAGTACCAACAATCAATAAATGGAACCTCATAAAACTGAAAAGCTTCTGTGTGGCAAAAAGACACCATCATTTGGACAAAGCAGCAGCCTACGGAATGGGCAAAGATTTGTACAAACTACATATCAGATAGAAGGCTAATATCCAGAATATATAATGAACTCAAAAGAACTAGATGTCAAGGAAACAAATAACCCAATTAGAAAATGGAATACAGTTCTAAACAGGATTTTCAAAAGATGAAACACTTAAATGTTCAACATCCTTAGCCATCAGGGAAATGCAAATCAAAACTACTTTGAGATTTCATCTTACACCAATCAGAATGGTTAAGATCAATAAAACAAGTAACAGCTTATACTGGCAAGGCTGCATAATGGGAACACTCATACATTGCTGGTCGGAGTGCAAACTTGCACATTCACAGTGGAAGTCAGTGCAACTCTTCTTCTGCAAGATTGGAATCAATCTGTCTCATGATCCAGCTATTCCACTCTTGGGAATATTCCCAATGGATTCCCATCCTACCACAAAGACACTAGTTCAACCATATCTATTTCTGAGATATTCGTAATAGGCAGAAATTGGAAACAACCTAGAGGTCCTTCAACCAAAGAATGGATAAAGTAAAGATGGTGCATACCCACAATAGAGTATTACTCAGCTATCAAAAAAATTAAGTTCATAAAATTTGCAGGCAAATGGATGGCACTGGAAAAAAGAATCAACATGACTAAGGTAACTCGGAACCGGAAAGACAAATATGGTATGTATTTGCTTACACATGGATACCAGCTGCTAAATCAAGGAAAACCAAGCTACAACCCACAGAACCACAGAGGGTAGGTATAAAGTAAGGGACCTCAGAGGTGCCTGTAGGGGGGGGGGGGGGGGGGGCAGCAGATTGAGCTCCTTAAGAAAGGAAAATAGAATAGATGGTTATGGATGGATGGAGGACTGGAATTGGAGAATCAAGTTAAGGTGAGGGAAGAGGGGATAAGGGAGGGAATACAGGGCGAGTCAGCTAAAATTAAGGTACATTTGAGGGGTAGCATGGAAACCTAATAAAATAGAAGCTTCCTAAAATATATACATATATGAGAGTGAAATAAGTGAAATCACCAAATAATGAGGAAGACAGAGTCCCAAATGATCATCTCTTGTCATCAAATGAAGCTTCTACTAATGGGATTGTGTTACATCCAATTGAATTCTTCACTAAAAAGGGCTCCTGGGAACTCCCAAACAGTCCAGGCTCTTGCCAAAACTGTATGCTACTCACTGCAAAAGACCTGGGTCCTGCAAGCTAGTTTTGCTAGGGAAATGGTGGTACAAAGTTTTTGGGAGTAACCAACTAATATCTGATTTAATTTAAGGCCCACTCCAGGAGAGTGATCCCACGTCCAACACTGTTTTGTTTACAGAGAAGTTGACACTAGATTGCCTGGGGACCTAGGGTAAACCAAATACTACTGTTCTAAAGGAAAAAAAAATGGAGCAATAAAATGACTCCTAATGATATTCTGCTATGTTCATAAATCATCAGAGAAGCTCCTTCCTGTAGCATATGAAAAAAGATACAGAGACCCACAGCCAGACATTATACAAAAAGTGAAAGACCTTGGAACACTTAACCCCAAAAGGTATATCTCCATGAAATCACTCTTCTCAGGGTTCAGAGAACCCTGTGGAAAAGGGGGAAGAAACAGTAATGAGCCAGAGGAGATAGAGGACATCAAAGAAACCAGGCCCTCAAAATCAACACACTAGATGACCACATGAATTCACACAGACTTAGGCAACATGTATAGGATCTGAACAGGTCTGCACCAGATGTCATCCAAAGTGCTAAAAGAAGTGGACACACGTCCCAGTTCCTAACCAAGAAGCAATCACCAATTAATGGTTTTGCTATTGAAACTTTAGTTTCCTCCAAAGTAATTTCAATGGGAAAACAAACTAATCTTAAGGGTAGATTAAGGGTAGGTCTCATGCCCAGCAATAGATGGCCAACAGAAAATTAACTCAATGGCATCTTTGGAGATTTCTTGTGTCATAATGTCATGTTGGTTTTTTTTTTTAATTTCATCTTATTATTATTATTTTGTTTTGTTTTATATTATTTTCTTCTCTCTTTTTACCCTACAGGTCCTTTGCATACATATCATGGCTTCTAGTTTAGTGTTTTTATGGGATTCCTGAGTGTCTGAATGTGTGAGTCTCAGCTTCTTGAACCTTCTCTTGGGCTCTTTTGTTTTGTCCAACTATGATGTGTTAGTTTTTGTTTTATCTGCTGTATTTTATTTTATTATTATCCCTTAGAAGCCTATTTGTTTTCTGATGAGAGACAGAAAGGGAATGTATCTGGATGGGAGGGGAGGTAGGGAAGATCCGAGAGGAACAGAGGGTGGGGAAGCTATTATCAACATATATTATTGTGAGAAAAAAAATCTATTTTCTGAAGATTAGATAGTTATGGTTATAGTTATAGTTAAAGATTAGATAGTTATAGTTTTCCTTGTTAAGAATTTCAGAAAAGAAACTCACTCAAGAGGTGTAAGTGTATAAATTTGAAAGACATTGTAAGAGTTCTCTTTTAGGAATATGTTAGGATAGAAAGTGAATCAGGTACATTTTGGACTTACCAAAACAGGATAAATAATGGAATATTTTCTCTGCATCTGTCTATCAAATGCAAATGGACTAGACATTGTTTAGGTATTTATTGCTTGTATATATTGTATATAGTTATTATACTTATTGTATATAGTTTTTCTTTATTAGTTATAACTTTTTTCCTTTTTTCTTTTTATTAGAATAGAAAGGGGAAATATGGTGATACTTTATTTGTGCTGAAATATGATTTTACTTGTATATTAATAAATAAAGTTTGCTGGAGAGCAGAGGTCATAGCAAGCCAGGAACAGCAGTCAGGAGGTGGTGGCCCATGCCCTTCATCTGATCACATGGCAAGCAGAATCTCTGTGTGGTCAAGGACACATCCAAGCGTGGTGACCGGAGCCTTTAATCCCAGTACCAACCATAGAGACCTGGAGGCCTGTATAGACAGGCAGTGATGAAGAAGTCATGTGGTTGGGTTTAGAGTCAATAAGAAGCCAGAACAGAAAGGCAATAAAAACAAAAGTCAGGCAGGAAGAAACTCTCTCCTTTGGGGAAGCGACGGCAGCAAGGTAGTAAGATAAGGTAGTCATGACTCTCTGATCTCGTTGGCTATTTACCTCTGTATTTGGCTCTGTGTTTCTTATTTACTAAGACTGTTTAGAATTTTGTCTACAATTTTCAATAAAAGAAAAAATGTAAAAAATTTAAACTATCAGGGTGAAATGCATGGATTGGCAGTTCAAATTGCTGCTCTTGTAGAGGACCCAGATTTGGTTTCCAGCACCCACATGGTAGCTTACAACCATCTTTAATTCCATTCTCAAGGGATGTAGTACCCTCGTCTGGCCTCTGTCAGTGCCAGGCATGCACATGGCCCACATATATACATGCAGACAAAATACTCACAAAATATAAGTAACCCTTTTTATCTTCAGGATGAGATTATATATAACTATGCCCATCATGCAAAATATAAAAATCAGTTCACAGTAATGGCTCCATATACTCATGTTGAATCAGATCAACACACAACCAAATGAAAAAATAAACAGTTTACATTGGGTGGAAGAATTCAATTATCAAACATGAAATTAAAACAGGATGTAATGCTAAAAACTACTGCTTTTATGAATGTGACCAGTAGTCTGGAAAAAGCTTTGTACGGTTATAAGAAGACCTCAGTAAAAGTTTTCTCAAACAACAATCAGTAGTGTTCAGCTTGTATAACCCATGTTCTGTGCCATCTTGGTAGCCATTCTTGTCCTAAGCATTATCCAACATCTCTTGATCTCCCGAACCTACCAACAACTCACATTTGAACCATGTGACCATGCAAGTTTACTTATGACTATTTATGTGAAACCGCAGTTGATTTCTCACCTTGAAATCAAAATGGAGTATTTCAAGAATAAACAACTTCAGTAACATTGCTTTGAATTACAACTTCAACAAGAAATAGAAACCCCATAAAGAAGGGATACTTATTCATGCTCATTCTGAGGATTTTTCTGGTTTTTTTTTTTGGAGAAAATGTGTCTTCCTACAATTTTAAGAAATATAAGGGGGAAAACAAAACCAAGATCCAGAAGGAGTAAGAAATATATATTCTATATAATGTTAAAATTAATTAATTAATTTAATATATTGATAATTTACTGCTTTCTGTCTTCATTTATCTAGTTGCTTACGTATTTATTCATTTTTGAGACGTAGTCACCATGTAGCCCTGGCTTCTCAAATTTTCTGTGTGACCAAGAATGGCTTTGAACTTCTGTTCCTCTGGACTCTATCTACCTAGTCCTCGGATTACAGGTGTGCACCACCACATTCACCTTTGTAGCTTTGTTTTATTTTGTTTTTATAACTCCTACATTGCAAGGAAAATATTTTGACCCAGGATGTATGTATGGCAATGTCAATAGCTGTGTATTCTGTTTACTTAGAAACCTATGATCCAATGTATAAGGCATTTAGTTTTTTTTAATTTCTTTTAAAAATCAAATATGTATTTCCCCAAACTCATTGTATTATTACCTCTGTTTATGGTTTGGTCATGGTGTTGTTTTCATTTGTCCCTTTATCTAAATTGATTTGAAGCATACTGTAAGTAGAATATATTTATGAATATAAATGAAAGCTTTATGAGGAGTTCAGAGGACAAGAACCAAACAAAAAAAGGGAAGCAATGATAGAATCTATAATGTATCCGCAGCTACAAGATGGACCCCTTCCAGTAGCACTGACACAAAATGAAGAACACACATTCCTTTCCAGGTTGCTTCTGTTCATTAGTCTGTAAAAGAAAAGGGAGTCAAAAAGAGTGAAGAGGAAGGAATTTCTCCTTCCTGTGACTTTTCTAATGACCTTCTGAGAATTTATCTTTCTTTCATCTTAGCTCTCAGTTTCTACAGAATTCAAATCTCTGTGCCAAAGCTTTTCATTTGCTCTCCAAATGCATATTCATTTAATCATCCTTTCTGATAGAATACGAATTAATTTGGGGGCTACATTTTAAAGTATTAGATTTCCGTACTCACAGGAAGCTTAAGAGTGGGGGTTATCTAGGTCTGCACAAGGAGGTGTAAGGGCAGTTCCACAGTTTGACGTTGCCAGAGGCCCACCTTTCTGACAGATGGGAGAAACCTGATTCAAAGGATCTTTTGTCCCCTCTATTTTCCTGTACTTCCTTCACAGGACTGAATCATGCTATCTAGAATGGCAATAGCTCTCCTGTGAGCATAGAATGATAGCTTTATACTGAGAATGGCAAAACTGAACATCAAAAAAATATGAAACCTAAAAATCATGGAGCTGATATAATGACTGTCAACTGCCTTCCTCCAGGCCCTAATACACGAAGACAAAAATAATAAAATATCAAATTAATTTAAGTTTCTGTGGCAACTACAGCTGTAATGTATATCCTTCCTTCAATGTGTGTTTCCCATATTCTTTGTTTCTATAGCATCTCACACAGACCCAAACTAGGTAGAGTGACCTCTGAGTCATTATTTCAGTCCAGAAGTTGAACTACAAAGCCCATGGGAACCAACATAACATTATTACCTATAAATAAATAATAAATCTGCTTTGCCTCAGAACCTTACTTTAGTATTATGAAACATAATACATTATCACAAAGCTAATGCCTTTTGTTCATTATGTAAGCTAATGATACTGTGTATGGTGGTCTAGGTATAAAGAATTATGGAAGCCTTAACTAATTGTTCTTTATCAATAAAAAATCTGGAGTCAGGTATTGGGGTAAGAGCCTGAAAGATCAGAGAAGCAGGGGAGCAACCACCAGTGACTTCCTACCTCTTCTGTTCCTTCCTCCAAAATGGGTCAAGATCCTCTCTCAATCCCTCTTTACTACTTCCGGTCTCCTATCTGTCTATAGGCCTCGAAACCTCTATGGTTAATTTGGGTCAGCTAGGTATATTTTCAAGGTCATTCACAGATACATTTATATAGATAGATGGTCTTCAGACACTTCGAAGACATACAGCATATGGCATTTAATATGTTTAATAACCTAAGGCTTTTCATGATAGTGAGACACATCTGCTCCTGATAGTACCAATCTACTTCAAAGAAGATGATGAGCATCAAAGAAACTCCATATAGATGACTATTAACCTGTATTTCTTAATTATATATTACATTTCTAAATGATCTATGTAAACACAATATCCTAAACAAGAGCAGAAACATACATACAGCATAACAAAATTAACCTTAAATTTATATCAATAAACCAAAATCTAGACCAATGTAAAATATTTTAAGATTAGTAGTTAGGTTTTCTTTGTTGTTTAAAAGTAGAATTAATAGTGTACCCTTTTATCCTATCATTTCTATATCCTCCCTTTTTTCTTTTCAGAACAAGATCATTGAATCAAATCTCCTTTGTTTAGCTTTTCTTTCTGATCACTACCAATAACAACTTCTAACCAACCCCCTTAAATGATAATAAACATCCATAACCAATTTTGGGGGAATGTGAGAATAGTTCTCTGAATTACTTTCTGTTGTTTGTGGGCACTTTTATCATTGGGGGAACCTTAATAAAACCAGCATAATTATTAGGTCTTGGCTGGAATAGTTTGTGAGGCTGGACCATATTAGCCAGCAGTCTTGAAGCTGTTTTGGATGTAGAATTCTAAGGAGACTGTAACAGAGGCATTTTGAGATACTGGATCACCTGGGCCATCTGTTTTCATTGATGTCTGGTCTCCTTGTTCTGAAAATACATGAACTTTTCAAGGTAACATACATTGCAAGTATGAAATATGTGGTGTGTACAAGTAAGTTAAAGACAATTTTTTGTTTTATGTTTGAGCAGATAAAATGTACATTATATGTCTTGTAGAACTTGATTTTTTTTAATGTCTATAGCCAAGATTTCAGGAGATGTTCCCAATAAAACCTGGTTTTCTTTAACTTGGAATGAATCCATAGCTTCTCATTTCCTGTGGAAATAAAAGCATAATATCTCCCCCAAAAGCAACACATCTTTTGATTTAAATTTTGAAGTCAAGGTATTTTTTAAATATATAGGTTGGTTTAATCTAGCTGCTTTTATAATCCAGTGTCTCTTAGCAGCCAAAAAATTCAAAGACAACACAATAACATACAGTATCCAGACTCTCTGTGTGTTTTCCACCCTTATGTGGTTTATTAATTTTTTTATAACTCTATTCCTTTTTTACGGACTTTATTTTAAAACTATATTTTTTAATCTAAGACTGTATATACTCTTTCTCTTTTCTCTCCCAAGCCTATGATCATTTTCAAACACACCATGACCCATTTAGAGGCTCTTTTCATCTGAATCTGTCCTTGCTGTGTATCTGCAACCTTTTCTGTCTGCATGAGCAAAACTTAAACTCTCAATGTGGCTGATTTATTGCAGGGCTTGCTCTGGAGACAGCTCAAGCACACAGGCAGTGGCTGGAAGACATTTTCTCTGTGCTGAAGACAGAGAAACTGCAGGAACCTGCCACATGGTGCACTGGTGGCTCAGGCCTGCCCAGCAGCAGGGAGATGCTGTTCTGTATCACAGCCAGCATGAGGGACACAAGTCTAAGAAGCTGCTCTTAGCTCCATTTCTGTGTATCTAGAACCCTTTTTCAAGCTCTCTCAGGTTTCATGCAGAAATTCCCACACTGGAATGGCATATGAAGCCTTAACTAATTACTCTTTATCAATGAAAAAATCAGGAGTCAGATATCGGGGTAAGAACTTGAAAGATCAGAGAAGCAGGGGAGCAGCCACCAGTGACTTCCTACCTTTTCTGTTCCTTCCTACAAAAAGGGCTGAAAGCCTGTTTCATCTCTGCCTTACTACTTCCTGTCTCCTATCTGTCTACAGTCCTCCAAATCTCTACGATTAATTTTGGTCAGCTAGTGGATAGCTCTGCCCTCTGACTCCAAGCAAGCTTCATTTGTCAGAATACAATCAAAATATCACACAACAGATCATTTATGATTACTATGTAAGAGTTCTTAGCAAATAATAAATACAGGATGAATAAATAGAAAAAATTGAGTTGCTGAATCTTTTTTCTGAAGGACTGAATATTGTGTTTTCTACTATTATAACTTAAAGTAGAAAGATTACAAATTTTAGAAAAAAAATGTTTTATCTTAGATGAACTCTTAAAAGATGGTGTGATGCCTAATCTTAGTTGTCAAGTTGATAAATCTGGGAAAATGGGACCTCAGTTGCCTCCATTAGATTGGCTTGTGGGCATGTCTGTGGGGCATTTTCTCAGCCCAGTGTAAACAGTGCTGCCTCTGGGCAGATGGCCCAGGACTATATGAAAGAAAGCTAAGCATTCTAAGGAAACAAGCAGGTAAAAAACTTCCCTCTGTGATCTCTGCTTCAGTTTCTGCCTCTAGGTTTCAGCCTTGAGCTCCTGCCTTGTGTTCCTCCCATGATGGATTGCAACCTATATACCAAATATACCCATTCCTCCCCATGACGGCTTTGGTCATAGTGTCTATCACATCAATGGAAAGTACACTAGAACAGATGGCGTATCAAATATACACTGAAAATCAAAGCCTTCACAAATACCTAAAATGAAGACTTTTTAACGAACTAATTTTCTTTATGATTAGAGTTGATAAGATAGGAGTTTTATTTTTTTGGATAACTACTGAAAATCTGAGTTTTCCTGTCCAGGGACAAAACAATGGAGTCAGGCAAGACCGAGACTTTTCAAAAGCAGTTTTGGATCTTGCCAGAGATCTATACATACAAAAATGCAATTAAATTCCCTGAATTCTGCCTCCCACATTGACTGGGAAACTTAAGAGTGTAATTTAGTAATTCTCTATCTCTATCATCTGAGTACTGGGAATAATTTAAATTTGAGAAGGACCATACCATATTGGTATTTAAGATGAATTATTCCTGAAATGAACTCCATGGGACCTGCAGAGTTGACTTATTGAGTATCAACCACTTGAAAATATCTTTAAAAATTACCCTTCCTATCTTGGTTGAGCTGATTATTGAGACTTAGATATGACAATATTCCCAAAACTTATTCAAGTTAATCACCCTATTATATAAATAAAAGAAACATATTGAAATCATAAATAATTGGTAAATTCATTTCACTGAGATAGGCTCTGAATTGTGGTAGTAAGTTAGAGAATAGCTAGAGTAAGTAGCCATACTAGTAAATGTTAATATTTTAAATTATGTTGACAATACAAAAATTATTTACATTTAAAAATTAATGAATATAGTAGATAGTTTTAAAAGTTATATCAGAAAAAAATCTAAATTACCTGGAACATATGAGCAAAGTAAGCAATATATAAATAGAATTCTAAAAGTAAAGTAACCAAAAGCAACATATTTGGGTTTAAAGAAGTACCCATCCTAAAAGTTATACACAGATATGTTGCTACTGAAGACAACAGTGTGTGAATTGAGACTTATAGTAAAGAGGGGGATATAAATATAAGTGAGAGAAGATACAACATGGCCCCAGCAAGGCCACAATATCCTACTCATGTCTTCAGAAGACCAAAATGTGGGCATTAAGAAAAATGAGAGAGACAGAGAAAAAGAGAGAAAAAGGGGGTGAGAGAGAGAGAGAGAATGAAGAATTACATGTTATAATTACACACTGAATTGAGAATCATGAACTATGTTGTTTTATCTCCAGCATACTCAACAGAATAGGTTGCCCTATTTAACATGAAAGGTCCTCTAGCCTTCTCATTGGTAAATTCACATTATAAGAAAAATCGTAACAGCCAAACATTAGGCAGAGCTCAGGTAATCCTGCAGAAGAGTGGAGAGGAATGCTCCAAAGGAGTAAAGGACACCACAAGAAAACCCACAGAATCCACAAACCTGGATGCATAGGGGCCCACGCAGACTTAACTGGCGATGAGGAAGCCTGCATCTGTCTGACCTAGGCCTTCTGCGTATATGTTATGGTTGTGTAGCTTGGTGTTCTTGGTGTGGGACTTGTAACAGTGAGAACAGAACGGGGACTGTCTCTGACACTTCTGCCTGCTTTTTCGACCCTTTTCCTTTTACTGGGTTGCCTCCTCCAGCCTTAATATGAGGGGAGGTGCCTGTTCTTATTGTAACTTGATATGCCATGTTGTGTTGATGTCCCTGGGAGGCCTGCCTTTTTCTGGAAGGAAATGGAGAGGAGTGAGGTGAGGGTGGGGTGGGGAAGGGACTGAGAGGGAAGGAGGGAAGGGAAACTGCAGGTAAGATGTAATATATGAGAGGAGAATAAATAAAAAAATAAAAAAGAATGTGTAACAATCGATTAGCATTGTTTTTTCTTTCTCTCTTTCTTTCCTTTTTTTGATTTTTGGAGACAGGGTTTCTCTGTGTAGCCTTGGCTGACCTGGAACTCACTCTGTAGACCAGGCTGGCCTCAAACTCACAGAAATCCACCTGCCTCTGCTCCCAAGTGCAGGGATTAAAGACGTGCGCCACCACCGCCTGGCTAGTATCGTTTCTAAAGGTCAGCTAAGTAGTTTTTGTTTGAATTTTCTTAAAATCCAATTCCCCCCCCAAAAAAAATCTCATTTTTAATAGAACACACTTATCTCCAACTCTCAGTATTATCAACTAGTTGTCAATTCAGAGTATGAAGTCAAAATTCATGAAATTGTGCCTAAAGAGATAGCTCATTTGGATAAAGTGGTTATTGTGAAAGTGTAAGTTGAGTTTGGATGCTATCTTAGGCTTTCAATGGCTGTGAAGAGACACCATGATCATAGCAGCTCTTATAAAGGAAAACATTTAATTTGGGTGGCTTACAGTTTCAGAGTTTTAGTTCATTGCCATCATGGTAGGAAACAGGGTGACATGCAGAGAGTTCTACATCTTGATATGAATTCTCTGGCACCTCAGTTAAGTTCTTCTTGGAGGGAGATGCTGGCATAGAGTGGGGAGTGGAAGAAGATAAGTGATGAGACGGGTCTCTCTCTGGACAGAAGAGGTCAAGCTTACAGGTGGCATACAGAAAGCTCAGTGGTGTCAAGTCCAGAACAGAACTGATTTCTGAGCCCCCAAGCTGGAGGTGGCTACTTGGCTTCATTATTTGCATGCAATCAAGAAGTTCATTCTTAAAGACCAATCCCTGGGATCGTGTTTCATGACTACCACATCAGACCATGTTAATTAAGACAGTAAGGTATAGCCAATGGAGAACTAAATGTTTGTAGAGAACAACTTTCTTCTACTAATGCACTTAAAGCTAAACAGGAAATACCAGCAATGGAATATTGCCAAAAAGTGAGAGTATTACCAAAACCTGCCTGTGGTGGTTTGGAAGAAAATGGCTCCCAAAGGGAGTGGCATTATTAGGAGATGTGGCTTTGTTGGAGGAGGTGTGGCCTTGTAGAAGGAGTTGTGTCACTGTGGAGGTGGGCTTTGAAGTTTCATATATGCTCAAGCCACACCTGGTGTTTCACATCACCTGTTGCCTGCAAGTCAAGATATAGGAATCTCATCTACTTCTCCAACACCACGTCTGCCTGCATTTCACCATGTTCCGTAATGATGATAAGGGACTGAACCTCTGAAACTGTAAGCTGCCAACTCAATTAAATGTTTCCCTTTATAAGAGTTGCCATGGTCATGGTGTCTCTTCACAGCAATAGAAACCCTAAGACACTGTTCAAACTTGACTCTGACTGACTGCCACAGCTTAGACCTAGATCAACTGATTTTTCTTTTTACTGATAGGGAGGCATTCTCCATCTCTTGCTGTATTGAAACTGAACAAAACCCCTGGAGCACAAATGCAAAGCAGATTTAGTTCCAACTCACTCTTACCTGAAATGTCCATCTCAGTTTAGGCAGGTTCACACACAGCCACAGTCACTGTAATTATCCTCGGGGACAGTTCCCACACCCAGTAGAGTTTAAAATTTTGAAACGAATGCATAGGCGAGGGCAGAACATCAAGACATTTGCACGTGAAAAGGCTCAAAATGAAAAAGTCAGAGTAAAATAAATCAGTTGGAGTACTTGGTGGCAAACGCCTCATTTTCCTGTTGTGTTTACCCTTCTGACCCAACAGAACAGTAATGCAGATCCTCTCTCTGCATTCCTGATAAGGTTATTTACACTGCATCGCCAATGAGTTTCTGGCCTGTGCAATAAATTCTCAGCTCTGAAATGTGTGTGAGAGTACAGACGCTGTTATTGGAAGAATTAACCTTGTAAATGAGGAGCACCCTTACTGAAGCTCTGGATTTTGATTATTCAAGAGCAACACAGGAATGCAGGCAGTTTTCTGCAGAATTATAATGATCATCCTCACAAATTACCACTGACTATGAATAAGTAATAATATACTGGCAACAAGTAAAGAGCTCCAGCTTCGTTTTTATATATATGTGTGTAGACTGGTTTGCAATTTCCCATGCCATCACTGGAAAGAAATCTTGTGAATTAAGGTCTTGTTTCTCAGTAGTGATCTGTATTAGGAACTACTTGGACTGAGGAAACCAATATAAAGACACACAGGAAAAACATTCTGTTTTTAAGCCCTACTGCCTATTGCTCACAGCTACCAACATGCCCCAGAGATTCTTCCAAGGTATCCAACAATCACCCACCAAAGTATCTTCAATAATACCTGCTAAGATACATCATGATAAGCTAGATAGACTATTTCATGTCCATTAGGATGAAGTTACGGGAAGCTAGTGATATTATAAGTTTCTAAATTAAAGCTCAAAACTGAATTACTTAAGATCACAAGATAAAAATATGGTCTCACTTAGGAAAATCACAGCATTCAGCATTTCACTTTCATTTGAGCCAGGTTTTTAGCAAAAGAAGGTCCCTGAGAGTTGGCATGGTCTTTTGCCTTCCTCTGCTTCTCTCTCCTCCAACTCATAATGAACTATGTCTCTTTTTTAATACCTTGAAGAAACACAAAAAAGATTTTTCAGGGAGCTATAGCTGAAATCAATGTGATGATATATTTATTTGTGTTTTAATTAAATAAAGTTTGCCTGGAGATCAGACGAAATATCAAGCCATTTTAAGTAAATAAAGAAGTCAGGCAGGATCTCTGTGTGTCTAAGGCCACACTAGGGAACAGAGCCAAGCATGTTTAATCTCAATACCAACGATGGCGTTCTAGAGGCCTGTACAGACAGGAAGTGACAGAGCTGGCCAGGAAGAGGAAGTGATGTAGCTAGACAGAGAGAAAAATCAGATGGCAGAACAGCAAAGCATATAAGCCTGGGTAAATAGGAAGTGGCTCTCTTTGGTAGCTACAGAGTTGGTGAGGTAAGGTTGGCTCGTGGCTTTCCCTATTTCCCTGATCTCTCTAAGGCCTTCACCCCTATATTTGGCTCTATGTTTTTTTATTTAATAAGACCATTTAGAAATTCATCTACAGATCAATATTAAATTTTTTTGCTAATAGCTTGAAAGCAAAAACTCATGCATGTGATGCCCTATCAAACTCACACATGAGACCCAGTAACCCGAGCATAAGAGTGAGTTCTTTCCTTTCTCCTAAATGGGCACCTACAGAATACATACTATACACAACTACACCAGTTCCACTGCATAGTTGATGTTAAAATCTATCAGCCAGGGAGTGGTGGTGCATGCCTTTAATCCAGCACTCGGGAGGCAGGAACAGGCAGATCTCTGCATTCTAGGCCAGCCTGACCTACAGAGTAAGTTCCAAGACAAGTTCCAGAGATACACAGAGAAACCCCTTCTCAAAAAACAACAACAACAAAAAACCACAACAGCAACAAAAAGAAATCTATCAAAATTGTAGAGTTCAGATTTGTGTTTTTCTGTAAATTATATTTCAGAATAGAAATGTAACTATCAATAATAAAATAGGGGAGGGAATTGGTTAATAAAAGTTAGAACAATAATGTGAGAATCTTGATCATTTTTAAGCTCAATAATAGGCATGTAGAGAGTTCATTATACTATTTTATTTACATGTTATATGTTTTTAAGCTTTTTATAATAAGAGGTTTTTAAAAAGCCAGTTGCTTTGGTGGTACCATCATCTCACAGTCAGAGTTCTGATTACTGTGAGACTCATGATTAAAATCCACTCATATCTTTGACATTAACAGTGCAGACTGAAGGTATTGCACTCATATAGCCCTACCTGAAGGAATGGCTTGACATTGCTTAGCCTCTCAGTCTTTGTTTGCATAGAGAAGGAAAATTAAAGAAACCTGCTCAGTCATCAAATATTATACAACTGGCCCCAGAAAATCAGAGTGTAGCTGAATTTTTCCTGTGCACCAAATATAGATGAATTTCTATTCGGTCTTATTAAATAAAAAAACATGGAGCCAAATATAGGGGTGAAAGCCTTAGAGATCAGGGAAATATGAATAGCCACCAGCTAAACCTTACCTCACCACCAGAGAAGCCAAATGACTCTGCATAGGGTGAGTTTTCTTGACATCACACTGAATAAGCAAGGCCAACCTAGTCCTCCTCACTACTGACTTAATTTTGGTATAATCTATGATTTCCACAATTCCTAGATTAAGAATACTCCATTTACTATTGCAAATACCCCAGCTTAAATACTGTATTTAAAACTGAAGGCTTTCTAAAAATGTTTGCACAGCATTAAAAATTTGCATCTAACCCACATGAAGATGAAATTGTTTTATAAGTAGAATTGTTTCACATTGCATGACAGAGTGTTAGTGCTCAATAATTGTCTAGTGAATTTGTGAATGACAAAAATAGTTAAATGAACAAAAGAACTTTCCAACAGACAAATATAAAATTAAAATGTAAGAAAAAGGCAATAAATGCTTACGAAATGAGAGTATCTTCAAAGACTTCACACTTAGAGTTATAAAAAAAAAACACTTATTAAAGGATAGTAATCTCATGGTGTATTTTGGTTTTAAGAATATATATATATATATATGCTTCTAAGATGAGATATTGGCTTAAGAGCAGTTAAGAGAAGTAATCATATCTTTGGGAAAGATCCCTTTACAACACATTTAAGACAGTGGTATGACAGCAGTTTGTTATATTTGACACTGGAAAGAATTGGTTTTGAAAGATGTAAACTTTCAAATCTAAAATGAGACAAAAACAAAAGGGTTGTGAAGTCTAAATTAGCTAAATGCTTGTTTTTCATCTCCCCTTTGCTTTTTAGCTCTTCCGTACCACATCTCCTGTGCCAAACATTAAGCAGTAACAGCTTGAGAATTCAAATAATTCTAACCACACGTAACAACAACATAGCAAGGCCAAATCTGTATTAAGCACTGTACATGATGGTTTTCTTTTCATAGCAAATACAGAAGGCAGTAATTATTAGCATCAAAGGCCAAATCTAATTGAAGATTTAAGCAAAATCAGCTGGTTTTTCTCCTGTCATTTCCACGATACCTAAGTTTCCAATCCCCATTTCAAACGAAGTCAGACACATTTAATGTTCTCTTCCCAGAAACAGAAACAAAAATGTCCATCCATCCTTCTCAGATGTCTTGTGAAGATAACCTGTCAGTCAAATGAATTACATGCCTACCATATGCAAAACATTCAGATGATATCAGAATAAAAGCCTCATCACACCATGCACTTCACACAATTGTTTAGGCCTGTCAAATGTTGCTGTGCCAGGACTTAAAAACATCTATGGAGACTGCATCTAGGAATTTGATATCAGTGGGGATTACACACACACACACACACACACACACACACACCACATAGCTCATTGCAGAGGAAGAACACTGTAGCTGAAACTGACCATATAACCCCAATTTTCTCTCATTGGCAGATCTCTTGTGTTTTTTTTTTCCTTGATGGCTATAGTTTGTTTTCTTCTTTGAGTCAGCTTAACAATGAATTGAAATGGAAATTTTGCCCTAAAAATATTTAGTCTTGAGTTCAGTTGGTCAGAAAACATCCAAGGAAGCCAAGGTCAGAGGCTCACAGGAGTATGAAATTGATATGGGCTGCAAATTGTCCACACCAGACATTAGACCCTATTAGAAAATTAGGTCACTAGATTCATGCTGGAATATTGTAGGTTAAAAAAAAAAAGAACAGCTTGAAGATCATCAGAAGATCCAAACCTTATCAGCAGAAATGGAAACTCAGTAGTATGACCATTTTTACTGTTTGTATTAATTACTATCTGGTCGTTGTTATATTAGGTTAAGAACTGGGAGAAAGAGTGGGACATAGCTGTCTCATTTCCAAGTGAGGGCAATTAGACATGTGATAGAGGCACATGAAATAGGATAAAATATAGCACAGTTTAAGAGCCAAATGAGTAGCACAGTCAGTAAATAAGAAAAGCCAAAAAAAATGGAAAGAGCAGCTTTTTAGTGTATCCAGGAGAAACTTCTAGAAAGGATGACCTGGGAGCTAATACATCTGAACATGGAAAGGGCAAAGAGTATTATTTTGTAGCAGAATCCTAAGGCTCTTCCATGCCAGGAAAAGCACAATTCAGACACTTTAGTGTGCTTAGGAGTCAAATGTTGTTTTATTCCAGTTCTGCTAAGCCTATGACTCATCCTTTAGTTGCAACAGGAAATGTGAGAGGCTATGTTCAGAATAAAACTTCCCATCTAAAACCCTGCTAAGAAAAGAGAACCAGAGGAAGTCATTTAACACAACCACTTCTCAAGGATTCCTAAGCTCTAGAAAGCTATATACTGTGGTTACCTTAGTGTAGACTCTTTAAAAAACATAGCTCTCTACAGTAGGGAAGAGAGTAATCAGAATACTTTACACATGTAGATGAAATAGTCAAAAAGCAAAATTAATTGATAAAAAAATTCAGCTGTCTGTCTTGACAATATGTATCAAAAATAAGTAATTCCATGTTCCTTAATCTAGTAATTCCAGTTCAAGGAGTCACTTCTATATGCAGCCACCCTTGAGCACATTAATATGTGTGTGATCATTTATGTTGCAGATTGTTGTTTTTGTTTGTTCGTTTGTTGTCTTTGCAATTGTAGGGGAATGAGCATACACTAATTGCCCATTGGCAGAAGTCTTATTAATTGTATTCCAGTACTCCTATCTGATAAATACCTTCCAGACATGAAAAATGAATCCTGGAAGTCTCTATATACTAGCCTGTAGCTTGCACACTAACATCTGACACATAAATGATGGGAAATGGGCCTGAGTAAGAAGACCTAGTGGTAGGAAGTGTTCAGTGAGAGCAGCAGCACAGATTTCAGATGGTGTGTATGGAAGGAACACACAGTCTCCAATGACTGAAGTGACGTGGAGGAATAGCTGGGGTGGGGGAATAAGAACTAGGGACTTTCAAGTGTGGAGTCCACACCTATAGCCCCAGCAATCAGGGAGTGGAGATAGGGAAACAGAAGGTCAAACCAGCTTGGACTACATAGTGAAATCCTATCTAAAACAGGCAAAAAGCATTGAAAACTGGGCACAGAGCCAAGCATGTCTGAAAGCCCTGAAGGTCATGGTACAGCTTGACATTGTATCCTAAATATAATGAGAACCAGAGCAGTATTCTAAACAGATGTGACAACTTACACTTTGAATCTTCCTTAGGGAGTATGAACTGCATGAAAGTAACAGTGGAATGGGGATACAAGATCAATGGTCACTGCAAGCCAAGAAATAAATTTAGAATGATGGTAGCAAAGATGTCATGGCTGGGAAGAGCTGGAGGAAGGGAAAAACATAGTCAAACTATATGAAATTTTTTAGATTAAAAAGAAAAAATGTCAGGGCTAGAGAGCTGGTTCAGTGGCTAAGAGCACTGGCTGCCCTTCCAGAGTATTCGGGTTTGATTTCCAGCACATACATCATGGCTCACAACCATCTATTACTCCATCTCCAGTGTATCTGATGCCCTCTTCTGGCTTCTGTGGGCACCTGGCACACATAATGCACATACAGGCATGCAGGAAAAACACCCATACACATTAAAAAGAATAAGTATTTTTTAGTGTAATGAAGTAAGTTATTTGGGAAAAACATTCTGGAGATAAAATGCTGGCAGTGTCATATATTGTATTTTTATTGCCCTATCATGTATTCCTCAGAGAAGATAGAGTATAAAATTATGAAGTTCTAAATTGAAGTGTGTGTGTGCATACGTGTGCTCATGCATGTACATGTGTGACAGCAAAAATGAGAAGAAAAACACCAAACAATCTAGACCAGCAATTCAAATTTGCGTTTTTAAATATTTTATTTTTGTCATAGTTAAAAGCTGGTGATTGCTAGTAACTATGCTTGGGATGGGATACAGATTAACAGTTCATATTAAAAGCATACAGGATAGTGTCTGGCAAACTGAAGAATCACCTATGGCTTGAGATTTTCATGAGGAAGATTTAGGCAGTTTTAAGCAAGGAAGACAGAGTGTAAATCTGTGTTTCAGAAAGATGTATCTTTGGAAATATTTCAGTAGGAGATCCCTCAAACTACATGATACCCTGGGTGCAGTCTACAGCACTGAACACAATTTTAAGTAGATGTATATAGAGGTAACATATGAAAGGAAAAGGCCAGCTTGGAGATTAGGGTGTTCTTCACAATATCTATATTAGATAGAGAAAGAAGAGATCTCATTATTACCATTGACAGACTAAGGAGGAGAGGGCTCACCTCAGGTCAAACAACAAATCAAAGGGAAAAATGAGGCCAGGCTGCAAATCAAACTTCCTAGTCAAAGCAGACTAATTCTCTAGACGTATGCTGCCTACATTATTCAAATACAATATGTGAATCTAGAAATTCACATGACCTTTTTCAAATATTAGAGCTCACTGCAACCCACTAGCTAAATAATATACCAAAGGTCAGAGAATAGGAAAAAATTGTGATTCCTCCTGTTCTGTTTTTTCTCCCCTATGAGATTTATTTTTACTAATTTCCAACTTTTTAAAAATCAAAGCTATTATTTAAATAGCATTAAACTCCTCTGCTGCTGCTGCTGCTCAATCTCCACGTGTATATGTGTATAAAATACGTGTGGGTGTATTCAAATAAACACATTCTTTTTTACTGTGAATGTGATCTGTTTGCATTAACTCAACAGTGCAGGAAACATTTCTAAAAAGCAATCATCACTCCCTTTTCTCCATTTTAGGGCAAGTAAACGTTTTTACTTGGAAGTATTATACTCAGCACTAATCCAACCCATTCTCTTACCTGCTGTGCTTAGAGAACTTGGCAGGCATAGAAGTAGAGGCTGGAAAGACAGCGCCAAGTTAACAAACCATAAAGAAGTTGAGCGTAAGTGATGGAGGGGATGCAGTGGTGGGAAGCATTGAGGGGATGCAGTGATGAGAAGCATGAAGGGGATGCAGTAAGCAAAGAGGGATGCAGTGATGAGAAGCACATGTTTCAGTCAGCACCACTACCTCTGAATGCTGCATCTCCCACATACTACACTGCTGTAGTCTTGGGGGAGTTTATTACCTTCTTCCAGCCTCTGTGTTCACAACCGAACTATTGTATTAGATTTTATTCATATTGTTATTGTATTTTCTTCATGCCAATGATAATTTTTTCCACAGGTTTGTGTCTCTAAAAATCAATATGTCTTTTCATCAATATCAAACTGTCTTTTCATCTGACAAGCAGAGGAACCAGACACAGTACAGTTTTATCCTGTTTGGGGTTTGTGTTGTTATTATTGCTTTGGGCCCATGGATAGAGAACTATTGTGCACGAAGTGTCTGTTTTCTAACTCATTTGAGATTTTTGCATTGGTAGCATCACATACAATTTCATTTACTCTGAAATATGAATCTCTAATTGTCACTTAAATGTCTTCAAAACAGATTACGCTGTGAGGCTTCCGAGGAAGATTGCACACACAGAAGACTGCCATGTCCAGGTAAGGCAATTAGCAGTAGAAGACACTGCCAATGTTTCAGAATAAATCATCAGACTTTTAAAGGTAGCGAAGCATAGCATAGCTGATTCAGGCATCGTGAAGGATTGTCACCAGGCTCCAACAGCTGCCTGACAAATGCCTCTACTAGGTTTTCAGGAGAAGCTATTAAACTTCCAGCCACATGTAATTCAATTAAGAGAAGAATGGAGCTATGAATTAACAAGTAGGAAATGCAAACAGAACAACTGCTATCTACCTGCAAAGAAGTCATGAGCATATATTTTGTTTTAATGTCAAGATTCAACTCTAATTTGGGGAACTCTAAAGAATAGCTGCAGAATCAGTGGACTCACTGCTAGGGAGGCAGGCTCTAGGTTTGAATACCGTTTTGAATGTGATGGGTATATAGCACTGCTTTAGCACGTGCTCGTGTTAATTTCTGAAGCAAATGCTTGTATTTTGTCACAGAATTGCCCTACAAAATTATCTCCGTGTCTTACAATGGATGGTGTCACCTAGACAATGTGACATTGTTGTTATGAGTGTGCAGGGCTGTCTTTCTTTCCCATTGCTATTTTAACAAATCCCCTCAAATCTGATGGCTGAAAACAGCACAAGCTAATGAAGGTAAAGTGAGGGTATGGGAGAAACTGCACTCTCCTGAAAGGTAGGCAGCATAAAAGTTAGCTTAGCCACTATGTAAAAGATCAGGGGGGAATCTCAAAATACTAGCAGTGTTTATTCTCGGCATTTTTGCTAAGATCAAGCGTAGACCTCCTCTCTCATATAATCTATCAATCAGATGGGGGGATTGGTAAAATCCTTAATTCACTTCTGGATTAATATCTAAAACACATTAAATCGTGAATACACTTGTACTCCCCACTTCATCGTGAAACTGTTCGCAATTGTCCACATATAGAACCAAATGAAGTATCTACAGAGAGAGAGATGGTTAAGGAAACTTATGGTCTAGGATGCAGTTCCGTAGTAGGGTACATGCTTGCCATCTGTGAAACTCTGAATTCAATCCCTAGATAAAGAAAGAAGAGGGGAGGGAAGGAGACAGGAATATAAGAAGGGTGGGCACATGTGTAATACAGTATTATCCTTGTGAAAATCATTTTCTGGCCTCGAGAGTCTATCAGCATTCCTTGGCAGGTGGTCCCTTTGTAGCCTCAGTTCAGGCAATCACATAATTCTGACTTCTGCTTCCATTGGCATATTGACTTCTCTGATTCTCCTTCTTTCCTTTTTCCCTAATGTAGACTCTGTGACTACATTGAATCCATTGAAGTATTCTGGATAACCATCCATGCCCACATCAAAATCCTTAAGTTACTCACACCTCCCAAATCTCTTCTGGTAAGTAGAGTCACATTATTGCAGATCCAAGAGATTAGCACATAGGTTATCTTTTAGGATCCATTATTCTGCTCACTGCAAGAAAGAGCTTGTGTTACACTGGGAAGGGTTTTGCTCACCACATCCAGTGTTTATATCTTAAGTGAAATGCCAACAAAAGTTGCCGTTTACTTCTTTAGTTCCTCCTTCTTTGACATTCTTGATATACTCACCGTCATTAAGATTGTAATTTAAATTTATACTCAGGGTTTAATCTCAGAATTCAGGGACTTCTGTGTGTAACATGAATCCTAAAAGGTCTTATTAACAGAATCAAACCTGAAGCCAGGTATTGGGGTGAACGCTGGAAGATCAGAGAAGCAGAACAAGCCACAGCTTTCTCACATCACCAATTCCTCAGCTGATCCTGTTTCCTCAGACTGGAAGTTTCTGAGTCCTCATCCAAATGGATCTCAGCTGAACTGCTGCTCAAAAGCCTAAAAGCTTAACAGACTGTAGTTCCTGGTTTTCATGCCTTTTATACCTTTCTGCTTCCTGGGATTAAAGGCGTGTGTCAACACGCCTGGCTGTTTCCAGTGTGGCTTTGAACTTACAGAGATCTATATGGATCTCTGCCTCCAGAATGCTAGGATTAAAGGTGTGTGTGCCTCCATTTTCTGTGTCTCTGTTCACTATACAAATGATGACTTTTCCACACCATCTTTCCTAAATATCTTTATTGTGTCACAGTTGATAAGAGTTTACCCTTCAGGCCAGAGTAGAAAAGTAAGTTTACTTAACACACTGTGAAGACCAAGTGGGCATGGCAGTAGGAGAAATATCTGTGTTAAACAATGGACTATGATGATCTCCATTTTGGAGCAGTTGGGTTAAGATAAGCCAACATGCACACAATTTTCTGTCTGGCAGTTCCCACCATGTAAATGAGAGCCACCCTGGCAGGTTTGGCTGGGGCTGGGTTTACAGGGTAGCAGGTCCATGGTATTAAATTACAATCAATTCTAATTGATCAAGTTATCATATCATCTGCCATTCACAGTTTGGCAGAAAGGGAACCGAGACCTTTTTATTTGGGAAGGCTTTCAGGCATGCTCTGGGAGCCTACTTACTTTCTGGTGTCTCAATCCATCTTTCCTACTGCACTTACCAAAAACAATCTTCTAAAAGGGAGAATCTATCCTCACATCAATCTTTCTCAAACAAAAATTCATCTGATGTGGTCATATCACTACACCACCCAGCCTTTCAATTGTTACCTTGTAAAATTTAGAAACATGAAGACTATTTAGGAAAATAGTGGCACGTTTCATTGAAAGAGTCTAAGCACATCAGCAAGCCACGCTCAGAGACCTAGATGACCACATCCTGAGGACCAGGCTGTGATTCAGACCAATTTTACCAGTCCAATCTTGAAATAACTTCTCCAGAAAGCTATTTGGAGGCCAAGGGTGGTCCCTAACACTGTTAACATCAGTGATCAAAACACAGCATTTTAGGGAGAAAACGAAAAATAAAAATCTGTGTCAATGAAATTTTTTAAGTTACCAATTTAAACAAAAAAGGCCAGGAAATGGAAGTGTCTCAGGGGAATAATAGCTTGTTCATGTTTCATGGAATTCATTCTGAAGTATAACATTTAATGGTATAATTAGCTATCAAAAATATTTTATCTGTGCACCATGAATATTTGATATTGTTGTGAGATCCTTGATTTTTTTTTCATTTCCTGACTTCTGTGTTTAAATGTGTAACCTTAATGTTGCATTGTTATCACGTCTTACATCAGTTATTGACGGTTTGTGAATGAAATGGGTGCCCTTGTAGGTCTTTTCTGCCTCTCACTTCCATAGATAATTTCTGCAGACACACTTTTTTTTATGAACCGATATTACAGAAGCTCTATAAAAACATAATGGGAAACAACACAATTCTTACAGGATGTATGGGAGTTCTAAAAGGTTCTTCCGTTTGGAACAATTACATTGACTCTTCGAAAGGTTGTTTGGCTTCTTTATGTCATTACATCAATCCTACCTGGTGCTGAAACCCTACTGCAAAAATTAAAGCACCACAGCAATTTCCAGCCAATCAAGGACTTAAATGTAGCCTTACAAAGTCTACACCATGCTGTTTGCTCTAAAAACCTCAGGAAAGAACAGTACTGCAAGGCACACTGATTTTGAAAGTAATTTCTTCTCTTTGATTTTTGTGGTTTTCCATTGTTACAACATGGATTGTAGACTAAGTGGAAAAGATATTTCTAATTAAAATTTTTTAAAATCAAAAGTCTAGCCTTCAAACACACGTAATTTTATCAACAGTTATAAGAATAAATACATAAATCCTCAGTTGGTGAAATAACACAGCCTATAAAGCCCTTGCCTCACAAAAATTAAGCCCTACATTTGATTCCTAGAACTCAGCTTTTAAAAGTGGGGCATGTGAGCGCGGTTCTGCCAGGTGATGATGGCTCACACCTTTAATCCCAGCACTTAGGAGGCAGAGGTAGGCAGACCTCTGTGAGTTTGAGGCTAGCCTAGTCTACAAAGCAAGTTCCAGGACAGCCAGGGTCACACAGAGAAACCCTGTCTTCAAAACAAAACCAGAATTTGGTGGATGAGTATGGTTGTAATCCCATTGCTGGGAAAGAAGAGACACACAGATCCCTGAGGATTGATGGCCAGCTAGCCTAGCCTACTTGCTGAATTCCAGGCCAGTGAGGGACTCTTGTCTCAAAAAAGCAAGGTGAATGGCTCCTGGGAAACAGTATCCATGGTTGGTTTTAGAACTCTACACACAGATGCACACAGTCCACTCATACAAAAGCACCTTCACACACACACACACACACACACACACACGTTTGTGTGCTCTCATACATAGGCACTCCCAATCCAAACTCATACAAACACACAAATCCACAGAATAGATGTAACAGGTATAGATGAATGACTCTTTCCACCCATTCTGAGGGAGATGTCCCCCCTCTCCTGTTTGCCTTTACAACTCCATTCTCACCTACTAGTTCACTGCAGAAAAATAATCAGGATTCAAAAATCCAACTGCTCATCAACATCCAGCACTATGTTTTAGTGTTTATTTTTTATATTACACTGATGAAGTATGGATATTAGCAATTGCTGAATCTGAAATTGGAGACACTATAGATAAGACAAAAATATCTGCTTGCTGGAAAAAAATCTTGAGAACACAGATTTTTAAAGGGCTGTTGTGATTTTTATGGCACAGTAAAGTCATGGAACAGGACCACTGATATACTTCTATATGGACAATATAGAAAAATATACTCCTAGCCTGGACAATGACTTCAGCATAGTATCTTACAATTTAATCAGTTCAGTCATCTGAGGGGGAAAAGTGCTAAAATTTTTCACATCATGTTTTAACATTCTCTAGTACTATTTCAGTCTTAGGAAACTTTAGCTCCTAGGACTGGCTAGAAGGCCCAATAGGCAAGGGTGCCTACAGTGAAAACTGATAACCTGATTTTGATCCCCATTACCTACATGGTAGGAAGTGACAACTGACCCACAAGCTATCTCTGACCTCCATAGACATGCAACGGTATGCAGTGTCTTCCCCCACTAGGCAGATAGATAGATAGATAGATAGATACATACATACATACATACATACATACATACATACACAGATATGATATGATGTAATATATAGAAAACATGTAGAAAAAATATTCATAAATTCACGATATTTTAGCCTCAGATAAGACAATATCAACATATCAGGTATATGCAGTCAGAATGAAAGAATGTCACATGCATATTTCTAGACTTTAAAGAGATATTTTCAGAAAAATTTCTATCATAATTTGTGCTTCTCACATGTATGATATTTAAAATACGTGTTCTTAAACTGTGATATACTGAATCCCAATACAAAAACAAACATGATCAACTTTCTTGCTTTAGGATACCCAGTAAAAGCATTCTGTTCCTGAAGTCCAAACTGTTTATGGGAAGACAGTTGTAGCAGGAGACTCAGAAAAAAAAAATGTTTCTAAGAGTTCTTCTTGTTGTTCAGCTTTTCTTCCAGTACAAAACTCTAATTCCTACTAAGTACCTAAGAGATGATGGGTTTGTAGAACAGCGTCATTTTACAGCAGAACACATCCTTTTTCCATCATTTATCTATTAACTCTACCCGTGAAGGGCCAGATAATAAAAGTTTAGTATATGAAAGCCCCATAACATTATTTGTTGCCTGTTTACTTTGCTTTTCAATCATTCATTAGAAATGTCGTCTGGGGACCCAGTGTAGAACTCAGACGTTTAGAGTAGTTATCTAGCATGCATTGAGCCCTTGGGTAGCATGCATTGAGTACGCTACAAAACAGACAAGCTGGGCAAACTTGTAGCAGCACTCGGGAAGCAGAAGTAGGAAAACCTAAAGTCGAAGGTCCTTCTCAACTCCACAGCAAGTCTGAGGCTACCCTGGGTTACATGAGACCCCCTTCTCCAAAACAAAACAACAATAGCAACAAGGCTAAACCCATGTTTTTCTCTGAGCTCTAAAAAGAAGATCCTGCTGTGGACTTTGCCTGCAAACCATAGTTTCCCTATTCTACTTACAGAAGAAAGGAAGACATTGTCAAATTTAAATCCCTATAGGCTTAAATCTGACCCCCTAATACTATTAACCTTTGAAACCTGACAAAAGTCTCCAAAATTTAAAACTACAAAAGCAATCATGTATTTTTCTCACAAGTTTATGTAACAGCCCATTGTTGGTTCATACAGCAACAAGCTGGGGTGGTTCAGTTGGGACTAGAAAGAAGCCTTCCCAAATGGCTTGCTCCCAGAGGGCACTGGCTGTTGTTCATAATCAGTAGTTTTGCTGTGTGTTCAGCTTTCCTCACAGCATGTTCTTTAGAACACTACAATGCTTTGAGGGTGAGTTTCCCAGAAGACAGAGCAGAAGCCTCAATATATTTTATACAAGCCTCAGAAGTCATGTTAAATCATTTTGCTATAGCTGCAATCTTTATCAGATACCAATAAAAAGAACACAGCCATCCCACATCTTGATAGAAGTATCAAAGGAGGGAATAGAAGGTGGGTGACATTATTATGGTTGTATGGATATAACATGAAAAAGAAAAAAATGACAAGATAAGCTTGTCCCCCAGTACCTGTACATGCTACCTCTCTGCTTTTGGAGCAAGGAAGGTTTACACAAGAGTCAGGAAGTAAAATAAACCCATACAGTCTAAACTTAAAGACTCCTTCGAAATACTTTACATAACTTTCTGCAAATATAATGTATTCTTACAGGATTTAGTTATAGGATTTAAACTTTGAAACTAAACTCCATAATATTACAGAGAGAGAGAGAGAGAGAGAGAGAGAGAGAGAGAGAGAGGAGAGAGAGAGAGAAGCACAAATACATAGATGCACAGACACAAACACAGGCACATATACATACAATATAGATACATACAAACACACAGACACAGAAACAAAGAAACAAAGAAACAAATATGCACACACACACACACACACACACACACACACACACACAAAGAAAACCCTAGTAAAATCTGAGCCTGCCTAAAATTAACTAAGGAAGTAAATACGTATCAGTATACTAAAAGAAAAACAAAAGGGAAAGAATTTTCTGTGAAATTTTGTGGGGAGAGTTTAGTGTAGTCCTGTACTAACAGCTTATATCTGAAATGCTTTCCCATTTCAGAAGCCTAACCCTGCCTTTCAATTTTCTCAGACTGCAGCATTCCAATAATCACTTGTGTTTGGGGTATCGATCTAAGCACATGGCTGGGAGTGGTCAGTCAAGCAGCCTGTGACAAGGAAACAAGCTCTGCTGTGCTGCCCACCTCTGCTACCGCTACAACTTTATCAAGTGTGTTGAGATCTGAATTCATCATGAAAACTCACAGTAGTGAACCAGGCACTTCGTGTCTCCTGAGATGACTGGCTCCTCTTCTGGAGGGAGAAGCTGACAGACTTAACAGAGACATCTGCATCACATTGAATTATAAACTAAAAACTCTCAAATACGATAAACCTACTCTTTGCTCTAGGAATCTTAGCACATGTTGTTGGTGATTTTAAAAACCACGTTTCTCAGCAAATTGTGAGTATAGATATGGGTGAACACTGTGGCTACATGCTGTTTTATGTATCCATTGATGACATGATTATACTAACACACTTTTAAATATGAGAAGTTACTTGAGGCTGAAAATTAATTCAGGGATCGAGGTTGGTTGAATGCTTTGAAGTTGCTTACAGTGAGTAAAACCATGTGGTTCTCGTGTGGCTTCTTGCTGGGGCTTAAAATTATCTTTATACAATGAGCACATGGCCTTATTGGTGATATATTTATTTCAGGTAGTTGGTCAAAGCCACATTTAAATGTCAGAGCCATAAGTTCCCAGTCTCCATCAGGTCATACTTTGGAAACAACTCTGAAATCTTATAAACTTTCCAGTATCTCAAGGGCAGCATGACAAGTTAAATATCCCTGTTGGCCTGATTGGCAAAGCATACCTTCAGAGCCTTTCCCACAGCCTAAAATAGCTCAATATTCTTTCAGTGCCCAGTATACTCTACTCTGTCCGTCATCACTTATTCACAGCAAATACTTCCTGGTCACTCTTCCCCATCACCATCTGAAAATCACCACATTGAGGATGTTGTCTGAGATTATAATCGTTAACACTCCGTTGCATTATCTAATGGGCTGGCAAGGAAAATTATATTAAAAGTGACCATATAAGAATTCTCTACCCATCTGATCCTTGGGTCATATATTATAACTCAGTACCATACTTGAATAGTTAAAGGACCAGAAAGCTATATAAATGAATCACATTAACCTGGAACCACAGAGCACCACTTCTTCTGAGTTATGTCTTAATATTAAGGCTCAAATTTATATCTAGAGTCCAAATGAGATGAAACATGAAGTATGTTTTCACGGTACTATAAAACAAAGGAGGAATGACTGCTTTCTGGATGATTCAGGACCCCTGCAGTGAAACTTTTTTTAAATAGGAAATGTAAGGTTTGCATTGTGGTGTGACCTGAGGTTACTCGTGCATAGAAATTACATGGCTTAATTTAAAGCCTGTGTTTATTTAAGATTTTCAAAGAGTCAAGTGGAAGTAATAGGACTAAATCCACCCACACACACACTAAGAAATCTATTTCTTTTATACTTTTAGTACTAGGAAGAACTCTGGGTTAAAATGACAGGTCACCATATGTATTGACTATCTTGGCCCCAGGAAATTTCACTAAATTACTGACAAGGGAAGAATTCATAATAACTGAAACATAATATTAGTGATCTCTCCATTATGATGGTGCTAATTTTTCCTTTCCTTCCTTTTTTTTAAAGCAGGATATGGTCTTAAGTAGCTCGGGCTGGCCTTCATCTCGCTAGGAACTTGATGATGACCCTGAATTCCAACATTACAGACATACTCACTCTTAATTACCTATCTAAGCTAATTGGATGTCTGAGTGTGCAACTTGTGCCTGCACAATGAAATGAGTAACAACAACAAAAAAGCAATGAACAAAAATGATGGTGCTTGAAGAAGAAGCAACTTAGGAAAGTGAAGTTGAAAACATATGTGGGGGTGGCGGGTGGAATCTAAACCCCAAAACAGAAAGACCTGACATAATATAGGAAAATTTATGAAGAGCTTCTAGTGTCATTCATCAGGGACTGCCCACCTTTTTTTGAGACAGAGTCTGTCATTGGTCTGAAGCTCATTGGTCAGTCTAGGCTGACAGGACAGCAAGCCACAGAAATCTGCCTACCATTGGTTTCCTGGCACTGAAGTCACAGGCTTCCCTGTTTATGCCTGGATTTTTAAGTGGATGTTCAGGATCCCACCCCAGGTCCTCACGGTTGCAGGGCAAGCACTTTACCTTCTGAACCATCTCTCTAGTTCCTATTTGTCTCATTTTTAATTGTCATATAGTAACTATACCTATTTATAGACTACAATGTGATTATTTTTAGTACATGTATAACAACTTACAGTGAAATAATCTAGGTAATTAACACTTCCTCAAATATCATGTTTTATATGTTGAGAACCTTAACACTTTGGTCTTCTCATTCTTTTAAAAAAATATAGTAAATACTATGGACTGCATTCACCTACGAACTCCAAGATTCATTCCTCTTACCTAACTCTATTTTGGAGCCCATAATTCAACTTGCATTTATGCACCCCCTGCTCACCCCTCCTAATCTTTACTGACATTAACTGTACAAAATGATAAGCTTCATCAGAGCATCTTCACACTGCCATTTAATATGCTTTGATCTTGCTTACCCACTCTTCTCAGCCACTATGAAATCAATTTTAAGCTGTTTATCTGTATTTATGAATGTAACACTTCTTATTTTGTTGCTTTATTTTGAAATATGGATAATCAACAAAGTAAGATGAAATTTTCTAGGAAAATCTGAAACATGGACTAGAGAAATGAATATTAAACAGAAAATTATTATTATTCCAGAAGAAATACACACAGAAAGTAAGTGAGAAAATTGAAGTCATGGCAATTGTATCCTCAGAGATCAGAGAGGAGAGAGAATCTATGTGGGAAAGAATCCTACAATATAATAATATCACTTGAAATTTAAAAAAATAGTAGCTGAAATAAAAAGTAAACAAAACCATTCAGGGATAAATATTTTTAAATATTACCAAAAATTAGGGGCAAGGGACATAAAAACAAAGGAAAATACAAAAGATGCAAAGAGTACACCACTGTGTCATTCAGGTCTAACTGATCACCTATTGATATGATCACAGCAGAGTGGGCAGAGATATGAGGCATATCAGAGGAAAGATGAGAATTTATCAGGACTGAATGGCATAAATCTCAGAATTATCAAAACAGTGCTCAGTACTCATCATGGTAGATGGCAAAATATATTCAGAGACACCATGTAAAATATGGTGTGCCAGAGATTAAAAAAAGAAAGTTCAAAATGCTTCAAGAGGAATTCAAATTTCCCTACAAATGAAGGAAAATGATCAGCAAAACATTTATCACCAGCATATGAATCTAGAAAATATAATGTAACACCTTGAAAACATGAGAGGAAATGATTCTTAACACAGAGAGAAGCTCTAGGGTCACTGTTTCAAGGCAGGAAACATTCTGGATAGTGAGAATAGGAAAATGAGGTAGTGATTGGGAATTGTGGGAGGTAGGAAAGAGAAAATTCAGAATATGTTAAGATCAAGTTGTTTGGTTTGTGGTTTTGGGGGGGTTGGGTGTTTCGTGAATAATGATGGCACACAAAAAATGTGAAAAATGGAAATATGGCATTTCACTGCATATCTAACTAGCTTTTGAGTTTATAATATTTTATATTCATTCATTCATTTGTTTGTTTATTTGTTTATGGGAGGTATATAACTTGACACTTGTATGGAAGTGAGAGGACACATTTTAGGAGTGCATTCTCTTCTTGCACATGGAGAATCTGGGAACATACTTCAATAAAATAAAGGCAATTTACAGCAAGTCCACAGCCATCATCAACCTAAATGAAGAGAAACCCAAAACATTTCCACTAAATCAGGATCAAGACAAGGTTTTCTACTCCCTTCATACCTATTCACTATATTGTGTTAAGTCATAGCTAGAGCAATAGGACGACTGATAGAGATTGGAGGAATACAAATAGGAAGGAAAGAAGTCAAAGAATTTTATTTGCAGATGATATGATTGTATATATAAGTGACTCTAAATATCCACAGGAAATCTCTTAAACATTATAGGCACTTTAAGCAAAATAGCAAGTTACAACATTAAAACTCAAAAATCAGTAGCCCTCCTCTATACAAATGACAGACTTGGAAAGAAATCAGGAAGACATTTCCCTTCACAATAGTCTCAAAAAGATAACTCTAGCCAAGCATTTGAAAACTTGTATAAAAATGTTAAGATATTGAAGAAAGAATTGATCAAAATACCAGAATATGGAAAGATCCCCTGTGCTCAGGGATCAGTAGGATTAATATAGTAAAAATGGCAATCCTACCAAAAGCAATCACAGATTCAACACGATCCTGATCAAAATTCCAACACAATTCATCACAAACTTCAAAGGACAATTTTCAGTTTCATATGAAAACACAAAAATCCAAGAATAGCTAAAACAATCCTAAATTTAAAAAAAAAATACTGAAGGCATCACCATCCCCAACTTCAAATTGTACTACAGAGCTATGGCAATAAAAACTGCTGTAGGATAATGCTCTTGTACACTATAAAGATTTGTCACTTGACTTGCTTTAATAAAACACTGATTGGCCAGTAGTCAGGCAGGAAGTATAGGAGGGGCAACCAGACTAGGAGAATTCTGAGAAGAGGAAGGGCAGAGTCAGGAGTCACCAGCCAGATGCAGAGGAAGCAAGATGAGAATGCCACACTGAGAAAAGGTACTAAAACATGTGGCTAAACATAGATAAGAATTATGGGTTAATTTAAGCATAAGAGCTAGTTACTAATAAGCCTGAGCTACCAGATGAGCATTATAAGTAATATTGAGCCTCCAAGTCAGTTATTTGTGAAGCAGCTGCTGGGTATTTGGGAACCCAGACAGTGGGAGAGAAACTTCAGCTTACAAACACAGTGTGGTATCAGCATAATAACAGACACAAACCTGCATACTTACGGACACCTGATTTTTGATAAAGAGCCAGAAATACATACTGGAAAAAAGGTAACATCTTCAAAGAATGGTGCTGATCAAACAAGATGGCTGTATATAGAAGAATCCAAATAAATCCATACTTATTACCCTTATCATCAACTTTGAATGGCTCAAAGATCTCAACAAAAGATCAGATACACTGGATTTGACAAGAATGTAGGCAATAGTCTTGAACTCATTAACACAGAAAAGGACTCTCTAAACAGAACACTGATAGCACAGGTACTAAGAACAACAATTAATACATGGGGTCTCATAAAACTGGAAAGATTCTGTAAAGCAAAGGGCAACCAATGAATTTATTATCATCAGTTTTTTTAGTAGTCCTTTGAGAGTTTCATACAAAATATTTTGGTCATAATCACAACCTTCCTCCAACTCTTTTCAAAAGTACCCCTCCCCATCCACTTTCATACCCTTTTTATTTAAAAGCTTGAAATTATGAGATATAACAGTAAAGAAAATGTTCTTAATATTTAAGTTTTTAAATATTATTCTGTTATAAATTTCATAAATCTTATTTTCTTGCCTTAAGTACTGATAGTACTATAATCTATTGTGTCTATATTGTCCATCAGGAATCTGATCAATAAATACTACAGTTCACCATAATCAATATTATTCACCATTGATTAATAAGCTTAATTTGTATTATTATTCTTATCTGGATATGTCTCAAATGTGTTCAGATTTCTGAGTGTGTTAAAAACCATCTCAGTTGGATTTGGAAGAGCAGTAGCAATCACATATTTACCAAAATCACAGAATCCATGTAGATAGCATAATTAATACTCAGCAACAACCCTATGGGGTTTGTATTAGTATTACCATTTATGGGAATACTAACACAAATTTTACAATTTGTAAAATGGTAATACTAATACAAATTCAAATGGGTATAATAAAATTTTCAAGCAAACTAAAGTTAATTGTTCTGGAATACAGAGCTAAAATTTCAATCCACATTTTTCAACACAAAGCCCATATTCTCCTGCAGTATAATAACATTTTCCTTTCCATAGAAAGTATAGTTACCACCACATACTTGATGAAGGATGTTTTACCAGGCTGTGATTACAGTGAACACATGCTCATCTAGCCAACGCCCATCTAACAACCTAAAAATGCATAGTGAGACAAAGTGCAAGAAAATCACCGTATTTGCTCATGTTGCTCCTCTTCTGTTAGAGTGATGCTTCTCTTTCCTGTCAAATCTGCCTAGAAAAGTTGACAAACATCTTTAGCTGCAAGGGACTATACAATGCAAGAGAGGAAGAAAGGACTTCTTTGGAGAGTGATGTCACTCCCCAAACCAGAGTTTTGGAGATAGCCTGAGCTCAGAAACTGCCCCTCAAATTTTGGTATGAGAGAAATCTTTGAAGATTACCTCTGTGATGTTCAAGATATGCTCAAAAATCAAAACTTGGGATGCTTCCAAAGTGAAATACTATCATTAAAATTTGTGAGAAAACATTTAAAATGAGTGAATATGTAAAATTAAACTTAATAAATAAATCTGAAATGTTGTGAGAGGGTAAGATACTTGTGAAATACAAATGCCCACCTAATAGAACTTCTCCAAATTTCTGGCTCTTACTCTCTTTCTAAAGACAGAAAAGGAAGCATGAACATTCACATGTAAGGCTCCACTTACGCCTTACATGATGGTAAAGCTGCTGTAAGGTAGATGTGAGCATAGCCTACTAACTATGCTAACACACAACCTAAGCTAATACTGCTGAACAAAATAAAAACTGTAAGCTGTTTAAAAAAAAAAACTAGAGAAGCACACTTTAAATAATCCATAAACATCTTTTCAATGGTGAAACTATTCTTAGAGGATTTCAAGCTCCATTTTCTTCTTTTCCTACCCTCACTGGTAAATTCATATATTTGTTTGTTTGTTTGTTTATTAAAGTGGTTTATCAAGGGAACTGCCTATCATCACATTTCATTAAAGGTGGCTCTGGGGCTAAGCACAACAGAAAACGTCATGATTGTTCTGACAAGCTCCCCATGATTAGACAGGGATGAAAATGAAGTGACTCTGTCACTAATTCATGGATCTTTATAATTAGATGGGCTTTACTTAAGCTAATAAATCCTCTCTGCCAAAAAGTTTGCTCAGCCTTGCTGCATTCTGGATTTTTCATCCAGCTATATTCAAGTATTTTTTAGAATTTGTTATTGGTTTGTCCTAACCCCTGAGAAATTGTGTATGTTTAAAGCACACTACAAGGCTCAATTAATCATTTTTATTGACTGTTCTGAAAATTGAGTCAAGACTATCTTTTCATTTGCAAATGGAGAAGAGGGCACACAGAGTTTAAGTGAATTGATTTAGGTCAAATCATAAAAAATAATTTATGTGTAGATGTTAACAAATTCTAGGGTTTTACTTTAAAACAACTGTTTGAAAATATTGTAGGGTTTTTGATTCTTGAAGATGGTTGAAAAGGTATCACAGAATGAATAAAAGTGAAAATAAAAATGAAAAAAGGTATGAAAACATGAGTAATCACAAAGTTAACAATCAAATCAACTTTAAGTAACTACAAAGACTATAACTAAGTTACAGTTCTAACACGTGTCCATGGTTTGTTCAGGAGCTATACAGTAGCATGAATGACCTCCATATGTACTATTCTCTAAGTGTAGTAGCAGCCTTGCAAATCATTTCAATAGCATACTTCATATTGATTTACACAGTTCCATCAGTATTGTCACCTCACGTAGCATATGACCAGAGACTCTATTCTGAAATTATCCCTGCTTTGGGAGTGATTAATGTAGTGTTGCATAGTGTCTTGGAGAAACAGCATCTTAAGAGTGAGGGCCAGAAGGTGGCTCAGAGGATAAAGGAATCATCCCTGCAGTCCTGGCAACTCGAATTCCATCCTTGGACCCCACCTAAAGGCAGAAGAGAAGTGACTCCACAACATTGTTTTCCAACCTACACAGACACTGACACACACACACACACACACACACACACACACACACACACACATACACACACACATGCATTCACATGTAAATAAGAAAGACAAGAAAAAGAATGAAGACCACAGAAGCACTGAGATTATAGAGATCATCCATTTGTCACACAAACGTGCATTAAGTGCATGTTTTATATTAGGAAGGGTAACTAGGGTCCTAGAGAGAAGACAGATATAGCTTGTCATTTTAGGAGAAAAATGTTTTTAAACCACGCATATCTGCTTCTAAAATAAAAGTATAGAGAACAAAATATAGGGATGGCAGATGTTCACTCCTCCTTTTCCCTTTTTTTTCTAGTTATCAGAGGCTGAGAGTCTCAATCCAGTTAGTATGACTTAGCAAAATACGTAGTATCTGCTTGCCCAGTATCTTCATTAGTGAAATGGAGAAGAAACAGCACATTTGATAGAGAGTTATTGAGAAGATTAAATTAGCTGACTGATGTGGCACGTTCACAGAACTATGTAAAATGTATGGTAGAACTTAGGAAATGTCAGAAGTATGCTGTGATAGTGGAATTACAATTTTATTCTAATTTCTGTCACTTGTATCTTTTAGTTGTTGAGGTGGAAATTACAAGAGGACATGATATGAATGTTTGAATGCCTAGAAGGGAAGAGACATGACTTGTTTATGGCTCTAGGTTGTATCCCAACATTACAGAATACAATTGAGATATAACAATAAATAAAATATCATGATATAACTAGATATAATCAAGAGATTAAAAAATATATATGTAGTATGACACAATTTTCATTAAAAGTTGCATATATACCAAGAAGACTATAAGAATATGCAAGAAAGCATCTATAGCCACTTTGAATAATTAGAGTTGCTTTAATTTTAAATTTTTTCTTAATACTTTCATTTTCCAAAATTTCTATAAATAAACCACTGTATTATTCTTAATGCATTTTTTTATTTAATTTACAATCCAACTGCTATTTCCCCTCCTTCCACTCCTCCCAGTCACCGCCCCATCTCTCCTCTTTCCCTCCATTCACTACTTTTCTACTCAGAAGATGGCAGACTTCCCATGGATATCAACCAAACATGACATATCAAGTTGAACGCTGAATGAGGCAACCCAGTAGGAGGGAAGGGTCCCCAAAACCATCAAAAGAGTCAGAGAGCCCCTGCTCCCACTGTTAGGAGTCCCACAGGAAAACTAAGCTACACAACTGTAACAAATAGACAGAGGGCCTAGGTCAGTTCTATGCAGGCTCCCTGGTTGTCAGTTCAGTCTCTGTGAGCCCCTCTGAGCGCAGGATAGTTAAATCACTGTGTTTATAATGAAGAAAAATATGATTTTATGAAAAATTTAACATATACTGGTTTTTAAAATGTAAATTCGTATCTCAGTAGTATAGGCTGTTCTAGCTGTTAAATCTACTCTTGATGCTTGGTAGAAAATAACAACTAAAGGTTATTCATTGGTCCATGTAATACTGAGAAGTACCTCCAGGGGTAAAAGGTAACTCATTGTTATAAAGAGAATAATGGGCCCACAAGCTTTGAACAAGGCTGCTACTGGGCTGAGGTGTGGGTAGCCAGGCAATGGATAACACCCCATTCAAAGTTTGTTTGTGAAGAAGGTCCTGGAACTTTAGATTGTACTGAATATGTACCTCGATTTTGATAGAATGATGTTTTCACAACCTTAATTCTACCAATCCATGGGCATGGGAGGGCTTTTTATCATCTAGCTTCTTCCTCAGTTTCTTTCTTTGGACATTTGAGGTCTTCATTGGAGAGAATGTTTGCCTCTTTGCTTAGGTGAATCCCTGGGTTTTATTTTCTTTGAGGCTGTTGTAAATGGGAGTGTGTCCCACGATGTTTTTCTCAGTGTGTTTGTTGTACAGAAAGGTTATTGATTTTTGTAACCTGAGTTTTTATCATATCACTTTTCTCAACATACTGATGATTTCTATAAAGTTTAAGATGTGATTCTGAGGTCTATAACACCTGCATTTGATTTGCAATTATTTTATTGAGGATTTTTGCATCTATGCTCATCAGCAATACTGGTCTTTGGTTTGTTGCTGCTGCATCTTTACCAGATTTATTATCAGAGTGAGAGTGGTTTCCATGAGGTTTGGAAGTGCTCCTCAGCCCAGTCCCACACTTCAGTCCCAACCCTAGAATGTTGTACTACGTTATGTACATACGTAGCATATGTACTAAGAGGAAGACCATAAAGGATGCTTTTTTACCCTACCCCTGGGGTTGAGTCACAAGAAATTTCAGGGTGTCAGCCATTCAGGTGTCAGGCAATCCTCTGAGAAAAGGGCACAACAGGTACAATAAGTGGGCCAGAACTTGGCAGGGAGCCATAGCAGTTACCACAGGTCCTGAAACACACCAGTTCTCCGAGGCCACACCAGCATCCTCCTTTGGAAACTCAATATATTGGTGTGCAAATCAGCAGTTCTAAACTTTCTACATGGCAGACATTTTAGATTATTGATTTAAAGAAATACTTTAATGTGTCTGTCACTTTGAAATTATTAATGCTCAATATGTGTAGTTTATGGTATTTTAATTGTACTCCTTTTTATAAAACACTTCAGATTTTAATGCATAAATATTTTAAGTATATTACTATAATGTTTCACTTCCTACCTATTATTTTGAAGCAGCAACATTCTCACTGATTTTCAACAGAGAGTAAGCCTGGTTTCCTGAGAAATAAAACATGCTCAACATTTTTTTTTATGGAATACCAAATTTACCATCATGAGTAATTCCCCACTGAGCATCAATCTGACACAGTGATAAATACTTCCTTTGATACAGATTCTGGTTTAGTAGCTACAAGCATACAAGATGTTGCTTTCAAATACTTATCTCTTGGCTACTATGTAATAATCCAGGAGTTCCACTTCACCCTTGAGTGAGAAATCACTAGTTCTAGAATAAGGGAAATTTGAAAGTTCAAGTTTGACACTCTTAGCTCAATTACCATCGATTTTTGCTATATTGAATAATTTTTAGGTAAGTGAGCATTTAACAAGCACACTGACACATGGTTCTTAGTGGACGCTGTCTTTCAAAAAATGTACACAACTACTTATTCAGATGAAGGTTGCTGAAACTTAAAACTTGATTAAAATTCATTTCGCAGATTTTTTTCGGAGCTAGCTTATTAGCTATACAAAGCACCAGATGCATCAAATAAATTATATGTTGCCATCTATCCAACAACTCAATTTAACGATTAGGTCTATTTCAGGACCTCTTCTAGCCTTTGGAAACAACAAACTCATCAAAGCAAGAGAAACCTCTACAGAAGATTGCAGGAGGAAATCCTCAAAACAGCATGCCTGATCAAAGTGGCAACATCTGGAGAGACCGGAGGATGTACACGATGTGTTCATAATCTTTCCTTGTGTTTTAAGAGGTGAGACTCATTCATACAGGCCTAAAAACATGAATCCAGAATACATGTATTTGAATGTTTCCCTCAGAAGCATGCCTTTCAGCAAGGTTGAAATGAGAAATTGTATTTTGGGAGTCAGTCATTTTGAAAATTATGACCCAGCAATTCTTTTAAAACAATAGCTTTATCTAATAATAGGCTCCTGGAAATTATTTCTCTGATTAAATTTAGTGGTTGGATATTTTCTGATATTTTTTTTAATGAAACCAGTGACCTTCTACTCAAGCTTTTCTCTCCACTGCTTTCCTTGATTTCAAGCTCAGTGTTCTGGAATTATTCTCAGGTTATTGATACACAGTAATCAACACATAGATAGAATTGCTATTCTCTGAATAGATTGAAGTGGTTCCAGGTTGAATTTTTTTCTTTTGTTTCCCAAAATACTGACACCTATAGATTGGTCAAAAATTGAGCTGTCTACCAAAGTTGTGTGCTGTGGGATATTCTGTATGGCAAATGTGTTGCTAATAAAGCACTGATTGGCCAGTGGCTAGGCAGGAAGTAGGCGGGACTAACAGAGAGAATTAAAAGAGCAGGAAGGCAGAAGGAGTCACTGCCTGCCAGCCTGCCAACCAGCAACCGCCAGGACAAGCAGCATGTAAAGATGCCGGTAAGCCACGAGCCATGTGGCAAGGTATAGATTTATGGAAATGGATTAACTTAAGATATAAGGACAGTTAGCAAGAAGCCTGCCACGGCCATACAGTTTATAAGCAATAGAAGTCTCTGTGTTTCCTTGGTTGGGTCTGAGCGGCTGAGGGACTGGCAGGTGAAAGAGATTTATCCTGACTGTGGGCCAGGCAGGAAAACTCTAGCCACAGTTGTGTGTTCTCAATAAGTTAGAATAGGATCTCAAACACTCTTAGTGTGAAATTATTCCCTCAGCTGGAATACAATGTGTGTGCTAAGCCAGGTATCATGGCACATGCCTTTAATCCCAGCACTCAGGAGGCAGAGGTAGGTGGATCTCTGTGAGTTCAAGGCAAGTCTGGTCTACAAAGTGAGTTCTAGATAACCAAGGCTGTTACACAGAGAAACCCTGTCTCAAAAAACAACAACAAAAAATACCAATGTGCTTGCTAACTTGTGTCCGGTGGGAAATTTTTGTTGTTGTTATTTATTTTTGGGTTTTTTTTTTTTTGAGACAGGGTTTCTCTGTGTAGTTTTGGTGCCTGTCCTGGATTTTCCTCTGTAGATCAGGCTAGCCTCGAACTCACAGAGATCCACCTGGCTCTGCCTCCTGAGTGCTGGGATTAAAGGTGTGCGCCACCACCATCCGGCAAGTCAGAAAATTTTTAATGTCAGTGCTGTCACCAAGGTCCCAGTCTAGATGCCCCTTGCCTCCCCAGTCCTTGTTAGAGCCATCAAAAGGTTTCAGAGGAGACACATAGTGTATTATACAAGACAGACTTTGTTGCAAACTGGGGTACAGTCTCAATGGATGAGAGCAATTGATAGGCAAACAGACAATTGTCCCTGCCTATGCTCAGACCAGCTATTTGCCATTTTCTAAAAGTTTTAGAACAAGCAACTTTTCCTGAACGATTTTTGTCCTGTCCAGTTGATTGACAGCATATTTGGCCCAACCCTTCAAGGAAAGAGCTCAGCGATTCATATCACAGATTGGTATGCCTTTGTTCATTATTGAAAGCCTCCTGCTACGAAACAATCTTATCAGGTTTAAGTCTCCTGGAGCCAAGGTTATGTCATCTTCATTAATGGCCTTTCAGGAAACCAAGGATGTCATAGTCCCTTCAAAGGTCACAGATACAACTCAAATCCCATTCTGGTGACTAGTAATCATATACTCTTTCAGCCTTCTATTTTACAAGCTCTTGGCTGTTCTCCAAAACTTCTGATATCTGACTAACTATCTAACAAAAGAATATACCTTTTTATAAAAGGCTATTCATATAGTTTGGGGAGAGTAATAACTTGGGCATCTGGCACTGTCCTTAGATAAGACCTTTTGACACAGAGAACTGATGCCCAAAAAGCTTTGTTACAAATTCCAAATGCACCAACACATGAACAAGAATGCCCATGGATTCACGCTGTACAAACAAAAGTACAGGGTTTCCATATCAGGATTAATTACTATTGACAAGCGGAAGATGTATGACCCCAGCCTCCCTAATGATCAAGAAGGAAGGAAGTATCGGAGGACAACCAAAAATGAACAACTGTCCTCATCCCTGACATAAATCATTCCCGAAATGGTGACTAATGTTTTCTGTTTGCCTACTTCTCCTTCCAATCAAATTAAATTAACAAACATCATTACTTATGAGACTACATTCCTATGGCCTTCTCAAAGACTAGTGTACTATTTATGAATGTGGTTAGAGGTTGTGCTTTTTACATCTCGTTAATGGCTTCGATGATGGTGAAGACAGTCAGTGATATTGTGCTTTCTCCATTTAGTGGGCCTTGTCTTTGACTCTCCTGGGGCAGCCTGGGTTCTAATTGGACAAAAAAAGATCTCTTCTTTGTGCACTTCTCTTCCAGCATGTGTTAGGTAGGTACTTGCTGCTGCTTTCAACACAGTAGCCTCATAAGCATTGTGCTGTAGTACAGTGACATTTTCATTTGAAATTAGACATACATGTGATTAAGTATGGCATGTTGACTAATCTAACTTGCCATGCTGTTACAGACCTCAGATACCACAGCTTCACCTGCTTGGATGTTAGGATTAGTTGTAAATCATTTCTCTTGGAAATTTCACCAGGAGAGCATCCCCTTTGCATCTTCCAACAGAAAGCTGTAATATACAGCTCACAGCTTCCCTAAATGCTAACAGAATGCTGGTAAGCCTTGCTCCTTAGCAAGGAGCCTTATGTTTGGAATATCTGAGGTCCAGAGTAGGTAGAAAAGAAAGTACTCCCACCCATTATCTGAGTAATATGGTCAGATCTTTATCTCTCTAAATCACAATCTCTCCATTAGATAAGTCTTGAACTAATTATTTGCCTCATAGTGTGGTGGTTGGAGTGAAACAAATTTAGAGTTAAAACATCCTGCATATAGTAAACATTTAATGGATGCTAGCTATTGTTAAATATATTAAATTTGCAACCATTATATACTAATAAATTACTAAATTCTACTCAACTATCTAATTCTATACTGCTACATTGCTGTACCGGTAAACTGTG
>CABHPP010121788.1:6240-51972 GCA_902168425.1 Peromyscus attwateri | reverse complement strand
TTTAATCCTTTATTGGTTAGCTAATTCCATGGTGGGAGTCTTTATAAACTGTCCAACTACATATAAGGAACACATAAATTCAAAGATTGCCAAAAAATCATTATGTTAATTCTCTTAATCAGAATAAAAGGATTGCTATACCATTGTTTCAAATTTTTCTTTACCTTGAATTATATGATGAACTACACAGTACAACTTACAAATTATATTTAAAATATTGCCTCTTGGTTTAACAAAAATCAGTTCATAAATGAATAAAGAGAAGAAAAATGTGCTGATGAATTAGATGTGGTTAATTGATTTTTATTGTTTTTCTACATGTATGTTTTTGTATATTTTGCTTAATTACATGAGAAAATATCTTGGTGGATAAAGTCCTCATATTCTTTGTCTAAAATGATCATCAAAATAATTGTATCATTGTTTTGATACATAGTATCCACTATTGATTCACCTACTGAATTTCAAAATACATTGTTAAGCCCTTATTAAGGGCAAGAAATGTTGTTGAGAGCACTCTAAGGAATGTAAGGATAAATAAGGTAAATGTAAAGATAAAATAAGAAGTGATGCATGAAGCACAGGACAGATAATGTCACAATGTAAATTCAAGTAGTGTAATCATCACAAGGACACTTGTGTTGGAACTTACACTACTCTTTGGAGCTCCAGTAAGAACTACTGAGGGAAGTTCCCTTGCATATGCCTGCACCATGCCTTTCACCCTTTTAGAATACATGCTAAAACCACAAGAAGAATACACTCAACTTTAACCGCCCCTTCTTCTTTTATTTTTAGTGAACTTTATTATTTAAAAAAAAACTTGCAAGCAAATAAAAACATCACACACCAAAATTAACCAGATACCAGTTGCATTTTCAATGGGATTCAGAAATGAAATATATAGATGCATGAACGATATATGGATCAGAAGCTGTTTGAGATAAATTATACAGCTCTAAATAATAGAAATATAAAGGTATAAATGTACTCAGTAGAAGCATCTTTCAGAAAATCAGCAAAAAATTTATTTCCTGAAGGCAGGTGGCCCATTGTGAACAGTGAAATAATATCCCTTTGCATTAACATTTGATATCAAGGATGCCATCAACTAAAGAGCTTTGGATAGAAAAACAAGAGTTAGGAGAATATCTCTCTCTCTCTCTCTCTCTCTCTCTCTCTCTCTCTCTCTCTCTCTCTCTCTCCCCCCCCCCCCCCTTCCCCTTGTCCTCCTCCCCCCCCTCTCTGTCTCACACACACACACACACACACACACACACACACACACACGCACACATACCTCAGAAGAGTGTTTTAACAATAAGTAGTCTAGAGAGGTATTTACACAGGAGGAAAACATTTGGATTTTGGAATCTAGAAGATACTGTAGGATAGCTAATCCTTTGTGCAAATCCTAGCTGTTGCCTACCTCTTTACTTCTGATTGAATATGGCCACTGTTGTCTTGAAACAAAGCATCTGTTAACTCTCTCTCTCTCACACAAGAAAAACAAAACAAAACAAAACAAAAACCTTCAGCATTCAGGCTTATTAACATCTTCCAAGGTGGGAGGAGGCAAGTTCACAAGGCTCAGTCGGTCACTGTGCCTTCCCTTCTGGAGGTTGCATACTGGGCCAGCAACATTGACTGCAGATGGAACTCTTACATAGTGTACCTACCTGAAAGTTGTTCAGAGATTTCTTCAGTGGTGCAGAATCTGTGTTTCTCCAATATTTTATTCTGAGTGTAGAACTCTTGGGTACTGTATCTGGCAATAGTTTTCCCAAGTGACTGCCTTTGAATCACTCATGCCCCTAAGGGGAATAAGTAATCCCAATAAATTCAATGGCTCACCCAGTCGAACTTTGGTGGAGTTCTTTCTTTGGTCTCCTCCTTGGTGTCCTCTTTCTTTGGTGTCCTCTGTAGATGAAGTGAATAGTCTCTTTCAAGAAAAGTCACATAACCCTTATCCAGGAAAATCCCAGCTTATTTGTTGATGAGGACAAAAAGAAGTAGAGCAGAATATACAAATGAAACATAAAATAAACCATGCAGTATGCCACAGAGTGAACACATTTCCATAGTGCCTATGGAAGTTGTGAGCCAAAGCCAGAGCCTCATGAAACAAGTGCCTGTATGACATTAGACTAGAAATACAAAGAACAGCTAAAAGATGTCAAGAAAATATGTGAGCTTGAATACAATCGGATGTGCCTCAGAAAGTAAGTACAACAATGATCAGAAAACATACAGGTGGGGTGGTTTGAGGGAATGGCCCCCACAGGCACACATATTTGAATGTGTGCTCACTGGGGAGTGGGACTACTTGAGAAGGATGAAGAGGTGTGGCCTGGTTGGAGGAAGTATGTCACTGAGCTGGGCTTTGGGGTTTCATATGCTCAAGCCAGGCTTAGTGTCTCTCTCTCTCTTTCTGCTGCCTGCTGATCTAGATGTGGAACTCTGGGTTCCTTCTCCAGCACCATGCTTCCCTGCACAGCACCATGCTTCCCTCCATGATGATAATGGTCTAAATCTCTGAAACTGTAAGCCAGCCCAATTAAATGTTTTCCTTTATAAGAGTTGCCATGGTCATGATGTCTCTTCACAGCAATAAAAACTCAACAAAGAAAACAGGAAACCATTTTAAAAAAATCACCACTAAATGTGAGGCAAAGGGAAAAATAACGGTAGAGTCAAAATCAAAAGTCAAAGATCTAAAAATAACAAAATCTTGACTAACCAGGAATGCCTGATTACATGTGTGTGTTTGAAGCCCCTCAAGAAGACAGCAAAATAAATTAAAAAAAATACATGAAGGTATAATTCTTGAAAACTCATGAGAGATTACAAGGCAATCATTGTATAATTCCAATTAGGTGATATACTTAATGAGTCAAGTTATGGATACAGAAAGAATAGTTAAAGCATGAACAGGAAGGGTTGAGGGAAACAGGGAACGAGGAATTGTATAATGTAAATGGAGTTTCAGTTGGGAAATTGGGAATGTTTTGGTGAGAGATGCTGGTAGTACCAAGACAATGATATGCAAGTACTTAATGCCATTGTACCATACAATTAAAATGATTCAAACACTAGGCTTCTGGCTGTGTGCATTTTGTCACCAAAATCTCATGAGACAAGATGACTTTGCGCATATATATATATATATATATATATATATATATATATATATATATCTTGGGCTATAGAAACTTGACCAAGACTATGTAAAAAATAGTATTCTACATTAAGGGTAAGTAAACAGGCATAAATACCATGGCACTTGTGAAAGGCAAAAGAAATCAAGCTTCTCTGAAATTTCTCCACAGAAATTTTTAACACTAGTATTCAGTGAGCCAATAAATAAAGGATGCCTAAGTAAAGAAATCAGGAACCAAGTATTTTATATGCAGGCAAATCATACTGAAGTGTAAATGTATAGATAATTATTTCACACATGCTAAAACCAGAGTGTCATTCCTAAAAGACCTTCTAAAATATCGCAAAAGGAGGGGACTTCAGGTAATTAAATAAGCCTAGTAAAAACATGAAGACAGAGTAGAAAGAAAGAGTAAAATATATCTAACTGCAAAATAAACATGACACAGGTAAGTCAGATGTGGAAACTGTATTTCCTGATTACTAAGAAATTATCAAGAAAAAAATGGAAAAAGAAAGTAAGAAAAGGCTAAATAAAACTAAGATTATAAAGAAAGGGGAAGCAAAGAATGATCATGCATGGAAGACAAAGATATTCGTAATATTTACAATCATCTTGTTGTCTATAGGAAGCTAGTTCCTGAAATACCTAGAAATCCCCAAATCTGAGGTTTCTCAAGTCCCTTGTTTAAATGGCATCGTATTTGCATATCCATACCCTTACCAATACTGCACATCACCTCCAGATCACCTACAGTACCCAAAATAAAGTAAATGTTACATAAATAGTGGGAGTGCTGGAGTTTTATTTTTAAACACTTTTTACTGGCATATTAAACAAAATTTGTTCCTATCATTGAGGTATAATATAAGGTCTAGATATGTACACATTGTATAAGGTTTAAACCAAGTTAAACACATGTGTCTCCTCTAAGATTTATCGTTAAAATATCTTGTAGCTTTTCTGAAAAGTACTGTAGGTATCTGTTAACTGTAATCATTCTTACTGCACAGTAGTGTACAAGGGGAATTTATTTCTAAATTTGTATTTTTTTAGTACGTATCATAATTGCATTTACTTAATAACTGGTACAAAAATGATAGATGTTAATGAGATACTATCCGATGTTTCTGGGCATGTACACATTGCAAACATTTTTCTCTTTAAATACCACTTTTATGACAAAAGCTTTCAAGAGCCTTTCTTCTAACTTTGTGAATGGACAGTGCCTCTTACTCTTAAATCACTGTCATTTCATATGATTTAACCAACTTCATCCTATTTCCCTCCACTCTTTCCATCCCTAGTAACTACTCTCCCCCTCTCAGCTTCTAGGTCAGCCTTTTAGATTTCACTTACAGTTCTTATCTGAGCTCCAAAAAGTCACCAATTTTGAGTTTAGAAATAACCCTAATGTTGTGTTTATATTAGTAGAGGTTGGGTTGCATTACATTATCTGCCATGTGTGGCACAGCCCACGTCTTATTTCATTCTTGAATTTATCCTATATACACGTGTTCCACAGGAGTGTTCATACTACCCTCATTGCATAGTAAGTGCTTAGTACGCTTTTTGTATTACAAGAGTAAAAGACTAGTGGGTATTGTATATCAATGCAATGATGCAATTATTCTGTTAATTTTAAATGAAATATGAGGAATTATACGAAGTGTTCAGTTTGTGGCCCGTTGACACTGTCACTTTGTGACTGGTTGTCATAACGTCACAGTGGAGAGCCCCATACAGAGCAGACAGAGCTTCTAAATTCATGGTATGTATGGGAGAGGGGTGGGGTGGGGTGGGGAGGGAGAACACAGGGTGATAGACTAAATGCATGTATAGTTAAAAGTTACTGTGTTATTTTGAGTTAACTCAATTAGAAAATGCTTATTATTTTAGGAAGTGTTGAGATCATAGAATGCGAAGCAGTTATAAAAGGGAATGTGTGAGAATTTTTCATTACATATCTTCTATAAATTTTGAACTGTAGTTCCTAACTAAAATTTAAAGAAAGATAAATAAATTGGGTTACTTGGAAAACAAGAATTAATCAGTTAAGCCAGCCAGACCATAAGACAGAATATTTGGATCTTGGTTCAGGCTCAGTTGCTAACTCTCACCGTTAGTGCGCGAACCACTTAATATCCACAGCCCAGGTTCCCAATCTGTGAAATGATGGGGCTGGAATCGGGGATCTTCAAGGTTCTTCCTCCTTTAATATTCTGTGAGTCATGGTTTAATACAGTGTTCACCAAACTGTAGCCTAAGAAAATAGTTTTGGAGACCAGCCATTTTCCACCATTTTATCAGCATGTCTGTTTCCTGCTTCTTTGAATCACGCAAAGAAAGAATAACTAACTGCCTTGCCAATCCCAGAATTATGAATTCAAGCCATGTAAAGAATAAATATTAGAAAATTCAAGATAACACCCTATTAAAAGGAGTCAAATCAAAATGACTGCAGGAAAACTTGCTAAAATCTGAATACCAAGCTGTCATTTGAGGCATCATAGAAATATTAAGATTATAGCATATCTTAACATAATGATATAATGTAAATCTACAAAAATCTTGGTGTTACCATTTTTAGATTATGATATCTCTTTTGGGTAAGCTTAAGAAATGTTTCTGATCATTATAAGATTAAATTCAATTAAAATTGGGAGTGAAACTTTCCCATCCTGCTGTCTGTCAACTTGTGATGTAGCTGGACCTATTTCTGTCTTCTTATGGTTATAAATTCAAATCAGTGTTCTGGTTCTGCATCTTATAGAATTAACTATTGAAGTGAGGTCTTGTATCCTCAATAACATTCATAACCCTACAACAGTGTTGAGTTTTAATAGTTGCTCAAATCTGAAGCTGCACAGGGGCAGACATCCTGCTTTTATGAAATTAGTCAATGAGAAAATTAAGTCTAGAATTTTCTATCCAGCAAGCCGTACACAAAGAAAAAAATCACTCACCCAAGCAGGAGAAGAGACGGTTTGCACGATGAAGTATTTGCACAGTTGCAAAATAGAATTAGTTAGCTGTCCAAACAAAGGGGAATTTGATTCTCCAGGATTTCCTTTACCAGCCTGAAATGTATAACTGTGACATGTACGCAGAGCCATTGTCTCCAAATGCAGAGTGAAGGCAGTCCTTGAGAACAACATTTGCAACATTTCCTGCAGCCTCCACTTACCCCTGGAAACAGTGGAGATAGCAGGCATGTCACTGCTAGCAGCATGTCTGACTACATTTCTTTGCTCATTGATCTAGGTGTGTTCTTTGTTCTCGGGAGACCTTCCTGAAACCATAGCTCTCTCCTTCAGAAAAATGATATAACTGTTTCAAATCTTTCACTACTCCTGGAGTCAGAAATGTCTATGCAAATGGCCCCACATGGACCATTTCCTGTATGACAGCAGGTTTACGCATTACCTTTGTTTTTCACACATAAAGTATGAAATATATATATGCAAGTATATATAAATATAAACATAAATACAAATATAAATATACATGCATATATACACATATACACACATATATACACACATATAAGTATACACACACACACACATCACATACAGCTATTTAACTTCTTAAAATCCAAGTGCAGAATTGAACATTTTCCAATAAACTTTTATGATAACAAAAGCAAGATCCAGTAAGGGCACTAAAGACTGCAACTCACATCTTCCTAATTCTGAAAAGGCTGCTTTATCACATGAACCAACAGTTTGGGCATTTCTACTTAAAGGCATTTTGTTCCAGTTATCCTCAATTATCATGGCAATTACATATTTTAAATTTTAAAAATGAATTTGTGTGTGTGTGAGCATATATATGAGTGTAGGTGTGTGAGCATATGTATGAGTGTGTGTGTGTGTGTACATGTGTTGCATGTAAACGAAAATATACGTATGCCAGGGTGCACACATAGAAGTCAGAGGGTAGCTCTTCTACTTCTATTTTGTTCTGCAGCAAGGCCTATCCTCTCTACCCCTGTGCTCCCGGCTCCAGGCTAGGTGACCCTTTAACTTTTGGCCAATTTTCTTGTCTTCGCCTCCCATCTCACTGTAGGAGGATCACAGAAGAGTGCCATCATAGCTGGCTTTCTTTTTTTCATTTTTACATACCAATCCAGGTTCCCCCTCCCTCCACACCTCCCTTCCCCCTACCTCCCCCGTCCCACTCCCTATCCACTCCTCAGAGAGGGTAAAGCCTTCCTTGGAGAGTCCACAAAGTCTGGGGTACTAAGCTGAGGCAGATCCAAGCTCCTCTCCTCTGTGTCAAGGCTGAGCAAGGTGTCCCACTCTAGGGAATGTGTTCCAAAAAGTCAGTCCATACACCTGAGATAAGTCCTGGCCCCACTGCCAGGGGCTCCCCAAACAGACCTGGTCACATAACAGGGTTCTCGGAATTGAGTCCACAGGCTCCAGCGACAAGTTCTTTTACCCACTGTGCCATCTCCCTGGCCCCTGCTTTAACTTTTCACTCAGTCTTTCATTAACTGTTTATTATATAATTTACTTGCATTTCATTTAGCACATTCATGATACACATAATGTATCAGAAATTCTCTTTGTATTCATCCTCTACTTTTTATTGTATTAAATTACCACATTATTCCTAAACAAAAATGTACTGCAACAACATGTAAACTAAAATGTTATGATAAAGTATTACAAAAAGCATCATACTAGGTCTTAACAAGTCATTTGCTCTTTCTAATTTCTGTAAGATCTTTATGGAGACAAAAGCAAAAATAAAAATAAAACTCTCAATTTGTTCAATTAAGTTCCTTGCCTTTCCCTTGTCTTCTGAAGGAAATTCAGGCTGTCATAAAACTGAACCATGAAATATCTCTATTTGGATAAAGAATTTTATAGAAAATGTTGTAAAAAGCATAATTTAAATTACTTGTTCTTTTGAAACTTAAGTCCTAACAGCTAAAAAAAAAAAATCAAGTACAATTTGAATGAGTCAAGATTTGACAAAAGAAATGAAACCAGTTATTATCCACAGGAGACCAGAAAGGAACAGAAAAAAAATTAACTGGGCTTAAAATAGTAAAAATATTAGATTCATGAATTATTCATAATGCTAATCTGGATAGGATAGACTCAAACAGAAAAAAAAGTATTGTGCTGTATATATTCCTAATACATGACCATTTTCCACCTATAGAATTCACCAGTATTACCATTTCAATATCAAACTGTCCTAGCTCTGTTACTTAATATTTATGCATATACATGTTCAAATCATTTTTTTTTGTTTTCAGTTTAAACATACTGGTGTTTGCAAGAGTAATCCAACCTTGGAGAAACTTTTACATTCATGTTTTTATTCCTTCAACCTACCTACTACTTCCAAGTACCTTGGATACAGGCCGGCTTAGCAATCATTGCTGTTCACCAAGCTGTTTGTATTTCATTTAAGGACCTTTAAGTTAGCAAACGCCTTCTGGGAGTCCCACATCACCAGAAAGCAGGCCTAGAAATATCTTTACACCACCCCCAAGTTCACCAGAACAGAAAATCCTTGAATCTTTCTTGCACTGAAGGTAGAAAAGTTCCTCCTTAAACTCGAGGTAGCCTATCATAAGGTAGCTATTGATGAGAACAGTCTTGAGACATATGTATCCTAACTCCATCTTTATTCATTCCCTAGTCTACTGTTCAGTGGGAGACTCTCACGGACTGTGTACAACAAAGGCACACAGTAGAAAGGAGCAGGTTGTGTTCTACACATCTAAAACAGTCTATGGGCAGAGGTAATAAATTTACACACAAGCTTCTAGACAGCTGGTAATGTCAGCTCAGCCAATCTGTAACATTCTTATTTTCCTTAAAACAACTATGGATTTGTTACTGTTGCTCTTATTTTGTAACCATACACCTTCCCACTCAGCCACCAACTCCGAAAACCCTTTGGAAACCTTCTGCTAATTGTTTTCTCTGTATCCTCAATTGTCATGCTTTAAGAAAGGAACCAACATTGCTCTATCCTCCAATAGTTCGTTGACTGGTTCCTCTCATCTCTTAACTTTTACCCAATGCTTTTCTTCTGTGAATGTCTGATGATCCCTCGCAGTAACATCAAAGCAAGACTTCATCTCACTCCTGGTTATTTCTTCTCTTAGTTCTCAGTCTTGTGCCCCCGTGCAATGTAATTCCAGCTATTTGAACTTTGCAATTGCCCTCCAAGTGTATTCCAACAGCACCTTTGTGTGTGTATCTATCTGTACTGCTTCATACCACTTCACAACACTCCACTGCATTCTGTGTTTCACTGTGACTTCTTTCTGTTTATCCTTCATTCTCAATTTAATCAACTTATCCTCTGTGATGTTTCATAATCCACTGTGTAACCACATAGTCATTTTTCTATCTATTCTACAGTAGTAGAAACACATTTCAGCATGAGATTGTATTTCTCACCACTAGTTTGTATAATTTCAATTGTTTTCTGTTTGTTTTAGAAAATGTCTCATGTAATGTAGGCTTCCCTAAAACTCCCTATGTAGCTGAGGATAACTTTGATCTTCTAATCTTCCTGATGTGTGCTACCACGCCCAGTCTCATGCTGGTGCTGGGAAATGAGACCAAGGCTTCCTTCACACAGGCTGACCAAGCACTCTATCCACTGAGCCACATTTTATGATTGGCATAGTGTGTGGACTTCATGATCACAGTGACACTGTGTTTAAAGTTCCATCTTTAAATCTTCAGTTCCTACTACGTCTTATTACTGGACATACAGTAAATACTTTAATATTTTTGGTTTTGTAACATAAGTTATATTTAAACTTGGTCAGAATTCATGACTGAGGAAGTCAAAGACCCAAGAGGAGACTCTACTGATGCTTTTCTTAATGGTTATATTGTTAAACTGCCTTCCAAATACTTACGTTATAAGAATATAATAATGCTGTTTTTAACCACCTTATTGTGGTGGGTTATGGTTAATACAGAGACTCAGAAACGTTCAAGTGCTGAAAATAAATGACAGTGAGTACTCAGTCACAAAGGGTACTCATATACACCAACTGCATCCCTCAAGTCTAAGAGAACATTGCAGAAAAGATGACAGAAAGAACGTAAAAGCTAGAGAACAGGAAAATGTCAAAACATGGTTCATGAATGGAGTTGTGTGAGGAGAATTCTGAGAGCTTGTGAAAAAACTCCAAGAAAACTAGACAAGCCTCTTGTAACCTCTGGTCCTTCTAAGCATGGAGTTGTTCTTGGAACGTGCTTTTGTGCTGCTCCTAGGTGTAGTAAGTAGGAATGGGTTTGCTCCAGACAGATTGCATATTGCTGCTGACCTTTGTTATTCAAAAAATGTTTCCAAGTGTGGGTTGTGCTTGTGTCTGGATACAGTCTACACTCCTGTGAACTTTGTTCATATGACCTTGCTTAGGATACCTACAGAATATAAATTGTCTAGTGCACTCAATAAAGTTGGCTATTTCATGAGACTTAAGTTTGCCTCATTTTTAGCCTCCAATCTTTCAGGTTCACACTAACCACAAAGCAACAACAGGAGAAGTGCCATAAAATGCTGTCTTCTGTTTATGACAATAACTGCTGCACACATGAACTCACGGCAGCTGTGATTATTTGCACAAGACCTGCACAAAGTCAAGCCATTAAAAAAAATGCCAGCATGATACAGGGCTCCTGGAGCTTCATGCCCCGTATAAATAACTCCTGGCAGTGATGTTTGCTGGAGGAAGGAGAGTTATTTTTCATTGGGGATTAGTCAGCACATGCAGGCTGCCCATACTCCAGTGGGTGACCCCCACACCTACGCATATATGGGCAGACCCTGCCAGACTCCATGTGTTAAAATAAAAAAGGATACTAACTTAGGTCTGAGATGTTAGGGGTATCCCAAGGAGAAACTGGAAGGAGGAAATGGGTGTGGTTATGATCAAGTTATATTGTATACATGTATGAAATTTTCAAAGAATAAACTTTTTTAAAATGGGTGTGTGCAAAATAACTATATGAAAGCAGAAAAGCTATCTTGAGAATATATTGATACAGATCATAAATATCCCAATAAAGGATATAAGTTGATTATTGAATCTATAAGAAATAAAACATGGCTGGTATTAGCAGATTGGTTTTACACCTCATTTTGTAAAGAAAAGGAACCATAATGCATTAAGCAGAAAGTCAGCTTAGGAAAACATTATGGGAGTTCACATACAAGTGTATTTTTGTTTGTTTGTTTGTTTGTTTGTCTTGAAAATAATGGAAATACTATTGGACAAGTAGATATTACTCATAGATGATATTGAGTAGAAATGCAGATATAGAGAGAGATAGGGATAGAGATTAATGAAGACCTTGACCTTCTGATAAATTTAAGATCAAGAAATTTAGGCCCAGAACAGAGAGTGATTTTGACAAATCCACCACAAATCAACACAGTTCTGACTATATAACATTTTAGAAGGCACATATCCAACAATAATTTAGTATGTGGTTAGAGAAGATGGGGGTACAAGCCATAGAGAAAGCAAAACAGGTATGAAGTAATGAGCCTGCAGTTTGGGGAACTTTAATTTCTTTTCTGTATCATTAATTTGCTTTTCCACATGGGAAAGACTGGTTTACTGAAAGCAGAGATCTTCCTTATTCGTTTGAAACCCCACCACCCAACCACGGTTGGTTCATTTTGTGTAAGTTACATTGGGTTGCTCTCCAACACTGGGTCCTAGCCGATGGGACCACAGTTTGTGTCAGAGCTTGCTGTTTATTGCTGTTAGAAGCATGGGTCTGCATCTTACCTGAGGAAGCCTGGTTGCAAATCAAGTGTGTACCATGTTCCTTTTGAAGACTGGAACACTGCAGCTTTAGTGTGTCCTTGCACCAGACATGGAAAAAGGGGAAGGACCAGCTTGAACAATCATTGTCTTCTGGTCACAACTCCACACATGGCTTTAGACTTGACGTATTGACTATTGAGGTATAGCATGTTTGATGACAAGGCGGCTGCAGAAAGATTAGCAAAAATGGTGCATCCATATTAAAGAAATGCATCTTTCAATAAGTGAAATATAAGTTAAGAAAACAAAAAAAAGCTGAAATACTGAAATTTGATGGCTCTTAAGTTTTTTATTCTATGTAGAAAACAAACTGCATCACACAGAGTCATAGCCCAGGAGAAAACTTCAAAAAAAAAAAAAATACATGGCAACCACTGAAAAGACCACCTCCTTTTCATTCCAAATGTTTTTTTAATTGTAATTGAGATTTATAGAGAAATTATCTCTTGGAATGCACTAACCTTGCACATTACCTGTTACATTTAGATGGCTATAGCTCTTAAGAAATCCAAGTAATTTCTAAAGAGATGAGTTTTAAGACAATTATTTTAATCTTTTCTCCTCCGTTTCCTCTGCAAATTCTAAAGTAATAGGGTAGCTTAAGCCAATAAGTATCTAATTTGAATTTTTAAAATCTCAAAGTCTGTAGGGAATTCTCTTTGCGTGGGTGCAGGGCATTGAAGGGAAACTTGTAAATGGTCGCACTTCTTTTCTGTGTCCATACATGACAGGGTCTACTGTTCCTACAGTCCGTTCAGTCAAAGAAACCAAATGACCTGAATGTCTGACCCAGTGACCAGCGGATTGACTCAGTGCCCAGCCTTCAGCCCTGCTCTGCCCATGCGTGTCCATGCGCTTTGTTTGCTTGCTGGCAGTTTCTGCATAGAGAACACACAGCATATGCCAGGTGGCCATGTGTCTGAGGCAGACAGGAAAGAACAAAGCAAAAAAAAAAAAAAAAAAAAAATTCATTTGGACAGAGATGCTTTTCAGCCCTCCAACTGCCAGTAACCGAGAAGAGAAGAAAATGCGATGATGCTTGAATATACTCAACAGTAAACAACATCAAGCCGAGATTCAGATCACAAATCTCCCTCCGCCGCCGCTGACAGGCTCAGCATGCACATGGGGGCAGGAGACAAAGAAATCTGCTCACGGAGGAGGCAATACTGGAGAAGAACCTCATCCTGACTGACTGACTGCCCGCTACCTCAGATAACTGTTTTAGGATATGTTCGATCATAAACATGTGTTCCTAGGTCAGAAACCTGTTTTGATAAAGGAGAGCACAAAGCAATAGAAATCAGAACTTGCTTTGGGTCCACATCTTTCCCTTCCCCTTAGCACTTAATGTCCTGCTCACCCTCTACTAGCTCACAAACTACGGAACACAGAGAACAGATGCTCACGCCATCTCAGAACTGTTAGAATATCATTTGATACAGAAGCAAAAGGATGTGGCTTCTTTAAGAAGAGAAATGAATAATTTCCCTTACAAATATGTGGTGGCGTATTATTGAGGATGAACATCTTTTCTTCTCTGCAGTTATTATTTAGAAGCTGCTATTGGGTAGATGCAAAACTAGTTCACTTCCGGCCCTCTGACTTCTAATAGCGCTACTAACTTCCTGCAGTTAATCTTTAAAAAAATGAGAAAACTGGCATTCAAAACTGTCAATTGACCAGTCCCAGTTCAGTATTCTTCTGATTCCAAAACCTGGGCAAGTATCATAGAGAACTATTGCCTTGGTTTTTTAGTAAGTCTGTTTGCAGGAGTTTCTTCAGCATAGTGTATTTCTTCCTACAACTGTGCTATTTAATTAATTCAATACAAATGAGTGTCATTCTAGATGTTTTCATATATGAGGATAGGACATCTTTTGGCATTTCCCCCTTTGTTGGGGAATTTTTTTTCTCTTTATATTAAATCTGACAAATTCCTTCCATTAGTTTTCCCAATATCTACCTTTGCTGTATGTGATTGATTCAAAAAGGCAGAACTAATCACTCCTTTCTGAGTGCCTTGTGAACACATCCTCAAGCCAATAAATAGGCTTTCTGCTTTTTCCCTGCACTGAACGACTTGTCTATGGCTTTGGCTTAGACCATTTCTGATCATCCAGAAAACAAATCAATTTCTTGTTTTCTTTTGAACTTCCACCCAGGCTACTGTCTTATAATAGTAGAGAAATAAATAGCATTTGTGGTGAGAATGTATAATTCAATAACAAAATCAAGCAAGACTCTCAGGGGAAAAAAAAAAACAGTACAGGTGTGTGTGGGCTCCCAAAGTCACGTGAAATGGATGAAATAGCTCTTACAGTGAAGGAACAAAATCGTATTGTCTCTTATCTGGCTTTTAAAGCCATTTTGTTGAGCTGAAAATCCTATATTCATAGAAAAGCCTTGCCTGAGGTGCCAGGATCATCTCTGATTATTAAAGGGAGGATTTTAAAGATCTAATTTACTTTTTGTTATGCACTGCTTGCTATTTGCATTCCACTCTGGCTGAACATTGAAGTGAGACAAGCCTTTGTCACCTTGTGTCTGGTCACGTCTCCCCCCCCCCCCCCCCCCCCCCCCAGTCTCCCTATGCTGGCACAGCAGCACGGCAATGCAGGGCTGCAAACAGCAGCAACATGATTGGGGGGGGAAATAAAATGGAGACTCAAACGGGAAAAAAGCAATCCACTTGGGCTCCTAATCAGATGAAAATGTATTTAATGACAACATTTATATCGGTAGCAAGCTTTTCTTTCATAAAACCTTTTCTTTATAATTTCCTAAAATGCAGACACTTAGCCTTAACATGGCTGTAATATTGGCAGTCAGATGAGTACAGCTTTCAGGGAAAAGAAAACATAATGGGAAATCACTGTTATTTTACAGGTCTTGTAAAAATGAGGGAATCGCACAACCTGGGTGAAAACTCCAGATAGTGTTTCTCCCCGAATCTGCCCGTGGAGAAACCTAGATAGATGGTTTCAGTTCTGAGGTTGATTCCAGAAATGTATTTGGATTTTTAGTTTAGTTTATTCAGACATAACTACAGATTCATCCCAGCAAACAGATGTGTTGAAGGTGAACTTTATGTCTGTTCATTGGCAAAGGAAGTGGAATTGAGAATTTGAACTAATTTCCATTTTTATTATGTAGTATGACGTTTGCTTCTTTGTTCTCTCATAATCAACTTCAGGCCTCATGAAAATACCCGAGCCGATCGTGTCTAACAGGGTTGGATTCCATGCACTGAATGTAGAGTTGTTTACAAGTGTTATATCCACCTGTGCACCTGACAGACTTTCTCTCAGCGGAGTAACAAATTGGATTTTTCAGGAGCGAGAGAGAGATACAAGCTCCTTCTAATAAAGTAAATATGATTCCACTTGTATATGGCTGAATTTTTAAACTAAACTAAAAGTGAATCTTTGGGTCATGAGGTGCAAGAATGGATTTTCTACAACTTTGTTGAAGAAGATGCTGGGCCAGCCTTCTTTATCTAACTAATTAAGGACCATGTCTGCACACCTTCTGATCCACCCTTGTCAATGGAACCAATTTTCATTCTGTCTTTGTGCTCACAGAAGCAACTGCTGTGAGATTTAAGTCCAGTAGGCTGATCTTACTGGACTTAAGTCATAGGTTTGTCTAAAAACACCAGGAGGAAGAGAGTTGGGATGCACAGCAGTTGGGATGATACAACAATTGGGTGTTGTATCAACTCATATTTGATCTCTTATTCTTCCTTGCTGTGTGTGTGTGTGTTATTTCATTTTTCTGGTTGCTGTAATAGAACACACTAACTAAAGCAATTTAAGAGATAAAGGGTTGAATTTGACTCACAGTTCTAGGTTACGGTCCATTTGTGCCTGGAAGTCACCTCAGCAATGGCTTGAGGCAGAGAGTGGAATTCTTCACATGGAACTGTGAAGAAGAAAGAAACGGTGATGAGTGTCTGTCCTCACATAACTTTCCCCTTTGTTGCCACCCACAGTTATGGTTGAGTCTTTTTCTCACCTTATCCTCATCAAGATCATTCCTCACAGACATGTCCAGAGTTTAATCTCACCTAGTCACTCCCAGACACTTGTCTCCCAGGTGATTCTAGGTTCTGTTGCTCGACAACCAGTATTAGCCATCCCAACTACCAAAGCCTTTTTATGTGCATCATCTTAGATGAACTTTAGAACATTTTTATGGTAACACAAATCCCTCCTCCTCTCCCCCACCTTCGTTTTCTCTCCTCTCTCCTCCTTTAATGAGGTGTGGTTTTTGTTCTATTGCCCAAAGTTCACCGGGTCCAGACTTCTCTTGAACTCATGATCTTCCTCTCTTAGCTTCGTAATGGCTGGAATTACATGCACGGGCTACTTATTCCTGGCTTCATCTTTTCTCCTAATAGTCACTCTAGCAAAATAACCCACTGGATAATTACAGATTGATTCTAATTGACTTTCACTTCAAAGACCATTATGACCAAGGTTCTCTAACGGTCTCCTCCTTAACCTCCATGGCAAGGACAGAAAGACTTAGAAGAGATTACAGTGTTTATCGTCTCAATAAGCTGAGGAAGCTGCTAGACGGAATAGATGGGATTTCATGTTGATGGAGGCATGGAGAGCAGAATTGTGATTCTCCTGACTGGGTATTCTGAAGTCAAGGAGGAAGGAAATGGGCAAGATGCAATGCATTCATTTTCTATTTAAAATATCAAGGAAGACTGATTCCAGAATATACAGTCAAATGACAAACTATATAGGATATCTTTTTGTCCAGTGAATAAGCAAGCCCTCCAAAAGATTTTGCATGTGTCAGGTGTATATAAGACCTGAGGGGGCTTCTTACTGACCAAATTTGGTCATTTTGAGCTCAAAATATGCAATGATATTTATGTACAAATCATTGAAAAATGTGGACCTCTGAGTTTACATGGAATTAGACAGCGAGAAAAACAGAGAATCAAAGAAAGGAAATATAAAACAAATTAGTTCTTTCTTATAGTAAAACATAGACTAATTCACAGAATAAAGGTAATGACGTATCATAAATAATCAAGGGATTATTCACTCCCCTGGATAAAAATTTATTGAGTAACAGAACATTTAAGAATCTTAAAGGCTCACTCCTTCCCAAACTGATTCTTATAAGAGAAAACTAACAACTTCACCATGGAAAAACCTTTCAGATATCCCTCAAGCCTGGGAGAATATGTTACCTCAAGACATGCCAGCTTGTGTTGGCGCAGAAGAGATGGCCTCCTCCCCAGCATGGGAGAGCTGGATCTGGAGGTGTGGATGAGGGAGAATTGGCCCCACCCCATGCTAGGGTGGTGAGGGAGAGCTGGCCCCTGTCAGCTGCAGCACTCAGAAGAGCATGTGCTGCATCTCACCTGGGGAAAGCAGCAGAGCTGACCCTGATGGTATGGGTGTGAAAGGTGGCACAGGTGTGGGAGAGAGTGTGAGAACAGGAGAAGTGGCCCTGGCCCTTTTGGGCTTTGGCACTCAGGTAAGCTGGCCCTGCCCCTTGCGATGGCAGCGCGGGAGAGCTGGCCCTGGTGGTATGGGTGTGAGAAAGCTGGCCCCAATGGCATGAGCATGGGAGAGCCAGTCCTGCCCCCTTACCAGCTACCACAGGCAGGAGAGCTGGTCCAACTCCTCACCTGGGCAAAGCAGAGGGGCTGGCCCCTGCTGGCACAAGCGTAGGAGGGTGAGCGGGCTGAGCAACTCAGCTACCACCCAGAGCCAGATTCAGAGCTTTACGTTGGCCCACCCCAACATCTACCTCATCTAAGAACTTCTGGAGCTTGTGAAGACCCAAAGCTGCAGGATCTCCATGACACAGAGCAACAACAGGATATCCAAGAGAAGTTTCAGTGAGGATCCAGTACTGATAGTATAGCAGAAGCCAGAGGCCTCAAACCAGACCAATGACTCATTACAAGGAACATTTGCAAACAAAACTGTTTTCCCAAAAGGGTAGACTGGGTAACACACCATGATACACCACAGCTTTCACAGTGAGATAGTTTTTTGTTTGTTTGTTTGTTTGTTGTTTGTTTGTTTGGGGTTTTTTCTTATTTGTTTTTAATTTTCATTTTTATGTATCTTTTATCATTTTTACTTTTTGTTTTATTTGGGGGGGAGGTTGCAAGGGCAGAGGGAGGATATGGAAGGATAGGGAGATGAATGGAATTGGGGTACATGATATGAAATTCACAAAGAATCAATAAAAAATTAAAAAAAAACGAAATTAAAGAAAAGACATGCCGTTTTGATGCAAGGATGATTTTGAATTGAAGAAACTTTTAAAAAGAGAGGATTTTGACATTGGTTTCCAGCCAGATCTACGCCAAGTAGTGGTCAAGGGATTTCCCCAACTTTATTAGCATGGACTTTCTTGCTTTTCCTCGATATGCTTACGTATTTCATCTAAAGTTATGCTTCCTCACCCAGGTTCAGTTTCATTCTGTATGGCCAACCTCTGCAAGTAGAAGACAGAATTAGATTTCAGACTTTTCCAACTGTCAGCTTTGTACCCAAACAAACTAGTCATTGCTGTCCCTCAGAAGGAAAGCTGCCTCTCACATATAAAAGAATCTTCGTCTTGGACGGTTCTATATCTTCAAAGGTTGTTTTGAAATGTTGATGTACCATATAAGTAAAAAAAAAAGTCTCCAGGCAGATTAAATGCATATATAAATACATAATATAGCCCACTGACTCCAGTTGGCAGAGTTATATCTTTAGGATAAGAGGCAAAACACTCCCCAAGGAAGTTGGAGACTCCTTTTTCCTGCTGCCAAGTCCTCCCCACCGACTCGCACACGCTGACTAATGCATATGCTTATATTGTAAGGTTCCAGGCACTGGTCTTCAAGGTGGCCCCGGGGTAAGGAGACGTCCTAGCGCAGCCTCTGAGTTCCAGAGCAGTAGAGCTTTTGTCCTCTGCTACATTTCTAAGGTCTTTCTTGTTTGCACGTGCATGGCCATTAGCAGCATAGGTGTCCTGAAGCCCTCGATTCCCATTCAATAACATTAAATATGAAATTCATTTTGTAATTTTTAAATGTTGCAACATACACATACAGTATTCTTTAAAAAAATAAGAAGTAAAGCTATAAAACACTCATTTAGTCAGTTGTTTTAATCTTCTTACTCAAACAAAGTATTATCACAGATCTCTTTTTATTTGGCAGTCAGCGGAAATAATGTTGGCTTTGTCCCCCTCTTATGAATGAACCATTAGAACTCTGAAACTTCCTTCTATTCCTTCTTAATGACCTCCAACTCCTGTCAAGTCACTTTTTACCTTCTGTTGTAACAACTTTCACTATCACTGACATCCCCTATTGCAAAAATCTTCCATTAAAGAAACAAGTACAATATATTTATTTATTTATTTATTTATTTATTTATTTATTTTGGTTTTTTCGAGACAGGGTTTCTCTGTGTAGCTTTGCGCCTTTCCTGGAGCTCACTTGGTAGCCCAGGCTGGCCTCGAACTCACAGAGATCCGCCTGCCTCTGCCTCCCAAGTGCTGGGATTAAAGGCGTGCGCCACCAACGCCCGGCTCAATATATTTATTTATTATATTGATTATGAACAGCTGGGTTGTTTCTTGTTTAAAATATTAAAGCAAAGTTATTGGGGAAATGAGCTTTTCTGTACATGATTTCTGTTGCCAAAATAATCTCTACTATTTATGTAGCAGGCTGATCATGTACACATTTAGCTATTGTTAATACTGCTAATTATTTTTCTAACAGTGGCTATTGAAATAATTTGACTGTTGAATCAACTTATCATTGAATTAGTTATATAATTTTTGAGCTATCTATTTGATTCATGCCTTTACTAACAGTATTTTCAGCCTTTTGAAATTGAGGTAAGGCCATGGTGGTGGTGCATGCCTTTAATCCCAGCACTTGGGAGGCAGAGCCAGGTGACTCTCTGTGAGTTCAAGGCCAGCCTGGTCTACAGAGCAAGATCCAGGACAGTCACCAAAACTACACAGAGAAAGCCTGTCTCGGAAAAAAAAAAATTGAGGTTAGGGGCAACAAGATGACTGAGCCCCGGCTTCCCATGCCTTAATGGTCTGAGTAAGGCTCTCCTATCCCACTTCAAGGCAGATGAAAAGAACCAATTTCATAAAACTTTCTGACTTGCACACAAGCACTGTGGTATAAGTACCCATACAAATAATGTGTGCATACACTAAACAAAAAATTAAAGTATTACAAAATAAAGTTGATGTTTATTCTTTTGGGGATACAATGTTGTATTGTATGGCTTAAGTTGTAGCATGAATCTTAAATGGTCTTATTAATAAAAACAAACCTGAGGCCAGTTATTGGGGTGAATGCTGGAAGATCAGAGAAGGAGAACAAGCCACAGCCACCTCACCTTGCCAATTCCTCAGCTGATCCTGTTTCCTCAGACTGGAAGCCTCTGAGTCCTTATCCAGAATGAATCTCAGCTGAACTGCTTCTCGAAAGCCTGAAAGCTTAACCAGGCCAAAAGCTTCTAGTTTCTGGTCTTCACGCCTTATATACCTTTCTGCTTTCTGCCATCACTTCCTGGGATTAAAGGTTCACTTCCTGGGATTAAAGGTGTGAATCATCATACCTGGCTGTTTCCAGTGTGGCTTTAAACTCACAGAGATCCGGATGGATCTCTGCCTTTGGAATGCTAGGATTAAAGAAAGGCGTGTGCTACCATTTTCTGGCCTCTATATCTAGTGGCTGTTCTGTTCTCTGACCCCAGATAAGTTTATTAGGGTACACAATATTTTGGGGAACACAATATCACCACATTAAGTTTGTACTGAATTGACGAAAAATGAATCTGACCAAGTTTTCATATGGCTACTGGCCATTTTGGTATTGATTTGTTTAAATCATTCTTAATATTTTGTTCAATTATTAGTCATGATTTTATTTATTAATTCTTTGGTATCCTTTATATATCTTGCTGATGAGTACATAGAACATATATGTGAATTCATATTGTGTGTATATGTATATATATATATATATATATATATATACTAACAAAAAGAAATATTACATTATATAACATGCCATAATGCTTCTTCCTATTCTCATGTGGTCTTCATTTATCATGAACATTCCTTATGTTCCCTCTCTGTTCTTGATCCAGTTGGGATCTCCTGCTTCCCCAAGTTCTCTTTCTCTCGCCCCTCTCCCCTCATTACCCCCATTCACGTCCAGATTGTTCATGTAGATCTCATCCATTTCTCTGTCATTGGGCGATCCCCGTGTCTTTCTTGGGGTCCTATTATCCAGGTAGCCTCCCTGGTGTTGTGAGTAGCTGTCCAGTCATCCTTGTTCCACAACTAGTATTCTCCTATGAGTGGGTACATACCATGTTTGTCTTTCTGAGTCTGGGTTACCTCACTCAGGAGGATTTTTTCTAGATCCCTCCATTTGCCTGCAAACCTCATGATGTCATTGTTTTTCTCTGTTGAGTAGTAACTGGATCAGGCCCTTTGAATGGGTGAGACAGTTGATTGGCTTGATCTGTTTAAGAGGCATACAGGCAGTTGGACCGGGCCCTGTGCTCAGTACATGAATTGACTGTTTGAAACCTGGGGCTTAGTAGAGACCCTAGGCTCAGCCTGGGAGGAGGGGACTAGACCTGCCTGGGCTGAGTCCACCAGGTCGATCTCAATCCTCGGGGGTGTCTTTGCCCTTGAGGAGATGGAAATGGGGGGTGGGTCGGGGGGAGGGGGGCGGGACGGGAGGAGGGAGAAAGGGGGAATCTATGGCTGATATGTAAAGTTGAATTATATTGTAAAATAAAATAAAATAAATTCAAAAAAAATCTGATACTTATTACAACAACAACAAAAAAAAAAAAACATGCCATAATGCATTATTTAATCGTCCTGCTAGGGATAACCATTCTGATTCCTGCTTGGATCTATTTTATTTATGTGTTTTCAACTTTTTTAAGATTATATTTCAATTACAACATTTCTCCCATGTCTTTCCTCTCACCAAGCCCTCAGATATACCCTTTCCCATATTCCTTCAAATCCAGGCCCCTGTTTTCATCAATTGTTATTACATGCAGGAAAATTTTCATCACATGTGTTTTGTTGTAGTCAGAATTCATTTCTGAATGAAGCAGCACTGGGCATCTTAACCCACAGCTTCCAAGCTGCTAAGAGAATTAAGTATGATTAAGAATACTATAGTGGGCTGAATTTATGTAAAATTAAGTAACAATAAAAATATATGTGCACACCAGTGATAATCTCAAGGGACAAATTATTGGGGAAATGGAGAAGAAATTTTTACCTTCTTGAATACTTATTGATTATTTTTTCTGTAAAAACATACTATATTTAGATTTAAAGTCCCTACTAATGTTATACAAATAATTCTCTTTTAGAGTAATTTTTTAATAAATTGTACTATTATTCATTCCAGGAATGAGAGGTTCTGGTCTAATTAGGTTGTCCTCTTACCTCTCTACCAATGGAAGCAGGCAATGTCCCAGTGAACATAAATGAGGAGGCTGTCAAAGATCCTGACCATAGATACCTCTAGTTGCAAGCTATTAACTTGTCTTGTAAGCATCAAGGATGCATGGAGGTACATTTTGGGTTCTTGATAAAATTAAAATCATTGAGTTTTAATTCATAAAAACTGTTTTAGAACACATATTCTTCTTTAATGCAATTAACTCCCCATGACTGGGAAAAAATAAGTACCTACTTCAAGGTGCAATTCATATCCAAAGAGGCTAGTTAATTCACCTGGCTGGATTTTGAGCTAATGATTGAGAAATGACCAACATAGTACTTAGGATTTCCACAGAAGAAAAACTTCACAACCGAGTTCATGTCTAAGGTGTTAAATTTTGCTTTGTCTAGGAAAGTATTTATAAACATTTCAGTAGTATTTTATATGTCTTTTTAAATTTTTCTCATCTAATCTCCTTTGATATAATATGTCTCTTAAATTGTGAAATTTTAAAGTAAGACTCTCTGTCTTGGTGCTGTGGAATTTGACTTAACAAATGTTGCCCCTAAAATGCTACTGAAATCTTTCCAGGACGTGTGGAGGCAGACGTGACTCTTCTCATTTGTACTTCCAGGATTTCAGTGGGAAACCACTGCCATGTGCACTGCACGCTAATGACAAGCTGGATGTTTACACGAAAGCCTGTATGTTCTCACACTGCTTTCTGAAACAAGTAATAATCAGCCTGTCATCAATGTCATACTGCAATCAGGCTTTGACAAGGTTGGCAAATAACTTGAAAGGAACTACTCATTCCTGAACACAGCAGATCAAAACCAGACCTGAACAAAAACTCCAAATCTGCTAAATGTCAGCTGTGGAGGCTTAAGGACATGGTATGCAAAGGCAGAAGCAACAGCAGAGAGAACAGGCAAGCCCTACCTTCCCTCCCACTGTTAACTCTCTCTCTCTCTCTCTCTCTCTCTCTCTCTCTCTCTCTCTCTCTCTGTCTCTCTCTCTCTCTCTCACATACACACACACACACACACACAGGTTTTCTCACCTACCAATCTATCAATGAAAAACAATGATCAGTTATTACTACCTGAAATGCCCCCTGATTGGGAGCACTACCTGTGCTATGCCTGAATACCATAGGAAGCACAAAGCACATGCTCATTCTTCCTGGAGTTTGTTCTCTCAGCCCACAGGCTGGGACAGGCAGGATCTCTAACCTACTCAAGTATGTTCATTATGGAGGAGGTTGTGGACACAAGGCATTTTTTTCTTTCCTTCTCTTCTCAGTCCTTCTGACTATAAAAAGAAAACACTATTTGTGGCACATGCTAATCTGTAGATATTACCAACTTTAAGAAACCAGTTAAAGATATATCTAACACTTTGAGAAGAAGGTTGCTTAGAAGAAAATGTTTGTTTTTAATATCAAATGTTAACAATTTCACTCAAAGTATCCGTTTACTTTTGAAGCTTATGTTTTCATAAACATCGGGATTGGTTTTGCACATATAGACTTCAATATTCATGACATATGCCTAAGACTCAAGCCAGACAGAATGCTAGCATGGAGAAAGGAGGTGACACTGAATCCCATCCCTAACAGAGAAGCTATTGGCCACTGATAGATGCTGGGAGAAGAACAGGCAGTTTTCTTTAAGACTATATTCCCTGGGGTATCAACCACGCTCCAGTGGAAGCCCACATATCCAAATATTGGATTTGATATGTAAAAAAGACAAAGAAGACACAAAGATGGTTGGACAAAGAAGGGGAGGCGGCATGGACATGGGAGGAGTTGGAAGATGGAGTGAATATGATCAAAACACATTGTATGTTTATTGTATGTATATTGTATGAAATATTACTTCATGCATAGGGCATGAAAACAAATTTAACTACAGATTTTGTTCATTGTTGATTTTGTCTTAGCATAGAATAATTTAATTCATAGCGATTGTAGTGAGCTTTAGAAAGAACCCTGGCCATCAGTTGTTCAGGGGCATAACTCATTCAAAGTAAATATGTCAACAAAAGTAACAACAAACCTAGCATCAGCATAAAGTCCACATTCCAAAAGTAAAGGAGATATAAAACACATTGAATGACCCCTTTTGTGTCCATGTAACTGTTTGAAACTGTGGCCCGCATAATATTAAAATAAATGTTCAATAAAATATTCACTTTATAAGTATATGTTGATCATTAATTACATTGTCATTGTAGACTCTGGACCATCTTGAGTATGAGAGATAAGCATAGTACACCAGAATTAATTCCTGTTTTTGAGTTTATGATCTGGTTAGGGAGAAGATGCTCATGTACATGAACACTGTGGTGGTTTGAATAAGAATGACCCCCATAGGCTCATATATTTGACTGCTTGGTCACCAGAGAATGTCACTATTTGAAAAAATTAGGAAGGGTGGCTGTGCTGGGGGAGATAAGGCCCTGTTGGAGGAAGGGTGTCACTAGGGGTGGGCTTTGCCATCTCAAAAGACCATGCCAAGCCCAGAGCCTCTCTCTTTCTGCTGCCTATAGATCTAGATGTAGAACTTCCAGCTACTCCAGCACCACGTCTGCCTGCATGCCACCATGCTGCCCACCATGATGACAATGGATTAAACCTCTGAAACTGTGTGCAAACCCCAAGGAGATGCTTTCTTTATTCAGTGTTGGCATAGTCAAGGTATGCCTGTACAGCAATAGAACAGTAACTAAGATAAACACACAGCAGTAACTCTGTGAAAGCTCACAGTGAACAAATCAAAATCTGGGATACAACAAATATCCACATTGTTTAGGAACATTTTATTACCTTCCAATTTTTCCAGTATTCTCAGATCATTTTTTACAATTATAAAAATCCAGGAACACAGACAGAGAGCATTGCTACAGCTTCTGAGATCTCGCTCTACTTACATGTCTAGGCTGCTGTCACCACTTAGTTTTGACTGTCTAGGCTTGTCCATCATTGTCCATTCTGTTATTGGTTTTCTTTACTGAGCCTATTATGTCTAGTCAATTAGTCAATTTCACATCAAAATCTAGAGAACACAGAATTTTCCCCTACAACAGCTTACTTGAGATTGTATATGTTTTAGCAAACTAAATAGAAGGTTTAATGATTTCGTTAAGTAATAAAAATGAAAGAGAAATTTAAAGCTGGCTGTAAAGTAGCACATGTCTAACAATGTATCAGTTGTACTGCTCTGTGTATTCCAAGACCCTTCTGTCTTCTGTAGTCTAACACCTACCTCTCATGACTACTAAACCCCCTTTCTCTGACTTCTTCACTGTAAATCTCCAAAACAGTTAATATGGACACATTTTAGAGTCAAGGGGCTACTCAGAAAGAAAACCAATTTATACATAACTGATAAAGCCCTTTAAACTCTTCTCAAATCAAACATGCTCTAGAGAATCAGCTCTTTGGATTTGTAACTCAGATGCACTGGAAAAGACCAAGAATAAAAGTAAGACTACACATACCCTGAAAACTAACAGCTCTTTATATGAATCTTTATTGTTCATATGATACAACCTAATGAGTGCTTGTTGAATTTTTCTTCAAATTTCACTAAGCCCATTGCATTTTTGATATTCATCACTGAGATAGACTCTATTTACCAGTATATTTGAACACTTGAACCATTGTTACCTATCTGGAACTGATGAAATAACCTGAAATAATTTGTGTGCCACAAAGTCTAATACTTTCTGTAGAGATGTTTTTAATTATCATTATTATAGCCCATTGCATTAAAGCAAAAATCTATAGTTTACTTTGCTAAAACTGTACAGTCTTATGCAATAACAAAACTCAATATAGCCACTTCTGTGTGTCATTCAATAAGAAATCTTTGCAGTTTCCAATATGTAATGTTGACATCTATCCAACTTATTCCTTCTTTCTGGAGTTGACATTGCTTACCTTTCTATGACAATACTTCAAAAACTAAGTAAACTTGGAATCATCAGTAAAGTAGTAATTCCTCCTTATGGAAACCTAAACTGTAGTTGTATTTTAGACATCTTAAATATGCCATAAGAAAACCATACTCTAAAATGTAAAAGATAAATTATTTTTGGCATTGTGCTTTCCAACTTCATTTCAAATAGCTCAGTGAGCTTTCAGAACTCTTTGAAAACAGCCAGCTGTTTTAGGAGACTCAGAAGTAATTAGGCACAGAACCAAGGCTGTAGTCTGTAGCATTCTGCTGGAGACCTCTTAGATACACATTATTCCAAATCATTTTCTCAAACACTATTTCTTGAATGTCAGAGAAGATGCTGTGCGAGAAGTCGGTGATAGTGATGAACTAGAAAGACAAGTGTTGACCTTTAAGGAATCTACATAATAAGAGAAGAGAAAATGATGGCCAAGGACACAGATAAATTAATTCATTATTCATTCATTGCACACTGTATTTTGTGTAACAAAGAGGATAAGTCTTATGCTCGTGTATAAAGAAATATAATTTTTATAGTTTATTTAGTTTTTGAGATTATACTTTAATTTTAACATTTTACTCTTTACTTCAAACCCTTCCATATACTTCTCCACAATCTCCTTCAAATTTGTGGCCTCTTTTTTTTTTACTAATTATTATTGCATATGTATAAATATAAATATACATATATATTCCTAAATATAACCTGTTCAGCCCATATAATGTTGACCCTTTGGCACTGGAAAACCAATAAATATGCTCTTCCCTAGTGAGAGCCATCTCTCCCATTCCCAGCTTTCCTCAGTTGTCTATAGTTCTTGGGTTGTGTTAAGGCCTCATGAACTCTTCTTCATCCAGTTTGGCATGTTCTTGGTGCCACCCTTGCTCAGCTCACATTTGGGTGGTCATGTCGGTGAGACATTCTAGGTATAACTTCTGATATTACTAGGGACCAATCTCACATCAAACTTCCAGATTGTCAGGTTCTTACAATCTTTCTGCCCCCTCTTCTATAATTTCTTACATATATAACGTTCTATAATCAATATTCCCCTCATTATTATCTTATCTTCTTCTCTAATCCACCAAACCCTTCATGACCCCAAGACTCCCTTCTACTTCTACGTCTTTTCTGTAGAATTGCCTGCATGAACATGAACATGAAGTTATTTGCATGAGTGGGGACAATATACCAGCAGCTATATCACAGAAGAGTATGACTCCCCTATTCTGCAACTTTAAAATATTTATAGCTCCTATGGGAAGGGCAGGGTCTTATGAGAACCTTTCTGACCCATGAGAGGATATGGTTTGGCCCATCTTGTGAAAGTCTTATATAGATCACCACTGCTGCTCTGAGTTCATGGGTGCAACAGTCATGCCAAGTCCAAAAGACATCAGGTTATAGTATTCATTCTCACCTTGAGCTCTTGCATTCTCCTCCCTCCTCCTGCATGCAACCAACCCACAATGTTCCCTAAGCTTTGCTGGGGTAGTACAGATGTACCATTCAGAGTAGAGCTCTGCCTTAAATATTCCCCACTACAAACAGATGGTTCTCTGAGCCAAGCTAGCATCAGGATTTTCTATTGGGTAGAAATATAAAGATTTAAAGATCATTTTGCAACCATTTCCATTTAGCAAAAAATAAAAATAAAGATAAAAATCCCAATGCATTCACCTGGAGACTGTGTCCTCCCCAACTACATTTACAGTAACAGATAAAAGCTCCTGCTGTGGAGTGGATCTGAAACCATCCAGAAAGTAGTTGGTTACTCCTGTAACTATCATGCCACAATTGCACCAGTGGGCACATCTTGCCTAGTAGGTATATTATACTTCTTAAATACATGAAAAAATGTCTCAGCCTCAAAAAACTGTCAAGTAAAATGACAAGACATAATATTTTACAACTATGTTACTGAAAGTTCCCAACTTTTATAGAATACAACAAGACAAAAAAAAATGAAGAAAGGACATTAAATGTTGAGTACATGTGGATGCATTGGTATGCAAAGAAATATGGCAAAATCTTTCAATATATTGAAATAACATTTCACTCAACTTAGAAATGGGAATGTTGCTTATTAGTCTATTCTTTTGTTTAAAAAAAAATTTCTTACACCAAAGGGTATAAATTGTAACTCTAAACTTCTTTCAATTAAAAAATGTTTCATGAGCTGGGCAGTGGTAGCACACACCTTTAATCCCAGCATTCGGGAGGTAGAATCAGGTGGACCTCTGAGTTTGAGACCAGCCTGGTCTATAAAGTGAGTTCAGGGACAGCCAGTACTGTTGCATAAAGAAACTCTGTGTCAAAAAAAGTTTCATGAATTATACTATAAATACAAAACGTAAGTCACTATAACCATAATGCAAAATGAAATCATTATTTTCTGTTTTCTAATAATATGATCTTATCAATAAGACAGCATTTAAGTTAAGCACAGTTGACTGTGGAGTTTGTATAGTATGAAAAAGATATTTAAATTTTGTGTTATATATTTATATATTATTTGTTTTATATATTTAAAATAATCTTTGAAATAGCAGGAGAGATGTAAATATACTATTTCATTTAATGTTTAACTTGAATAACTTATTAATATATTTATATTTAATATTTTAATATACACCTTTTGGTAAAGATAAAATTCCCAGTTGAATCTAATCTAAGACCCTCATTACCATCTTTATAATCTGTAGGTTTTAACAGGATAGTTCTTGAAATATTCAATGATTATGTCAAATTCAACTATGAAAATAGACCTCAGAATCCAATGGCTTCAAGGCATTATGCTTCTGAGATATATAATTAAAATAAAGATCTGTACCCAATGGAAGAATCAAATGTTTGTATATTAAAGATGAACTGTGATTAATGCCATTAGTAGAGCCAAACTCTAATATATTTCAAAATTGTTTCAGTATTCCAAAGAAATAACTGTATTTGCATAAAGAAATGTGGTTTGTCCCATTCATTATGGGCCAAAACCTTCAAGCATCTTTTTTGTGAACTCCAATTTATTTTATGCAAATCCATAAAACATTACTGAGTAGAGATTTTTAACTATCACTGGCAGTTTATATATGAGATAAAACCATTTTAACAGATCATTGCAAGATAATCCTGAAGTAATTGCCATTAAAAATACTTTCTTCATATATTTAATGTTTATTTGTATTGTATTTATTTATCACATTAAATCTTCTTTTCCACAGAAGTTTGACATTTATTCTGAAAAATCATATAGATCATCATATCACCATCAGGTGAATTAACTATTTTACTGTAACTCTTCACATGAGGTGGGAGTGGAAGGGAGGAGACAGGAAGGGGAGAGGAGAGTGGAGTGGAGGGGAAGAAGGGAAGGAAAGAGCACAGAATGGATGGAGGAAAGAAAGGGAAGAGAAAAGTAGAAAAAAGTGCTTGTGGTAGGAGAGCGAGGGATAGAGGAAGGAAGGAAATAAGATAAAAGGAAGAGAAAGAAGAGGGGAAAAAAACTAGTATTGCCCTTTCTATTATCTGCTATTTTATCAGATAATGATGTCATTGGTTGGTTTTTTTAAGGAACACTTCATATTTTTCTGTGAGTTGTTCAGACATGCATCAGCCTGAGACAGAAAGTAAAATACTCCCCCAAATGAAAGGAAGAAAATCAAACATAAAATTTCAAGATAGAAATGCAAAGTTGGAGGTCTGGATGTCACAAAAAGGACAAAAGAAGTAACATGTTATAAGATGTGTTCATGTTTCCCTTTGTTTTCAGAGTGCACCTAAAGTCTGTAGAGCTTCTAGCTTCCTTGGGGACTGGAAGGTGGGGATGCTAGCATCACAAATGCTGTTCTAGGTACAGGACCTAAAAAGCAGTTCTTCCAAGAAAGGCTCCTGAATCTGAGAGTGCTCCCTTTACATTCACTTTCTCTGCTTCTTTTAGTAAGAAAATTTCCCTAAGCTTTGTTATGTGATTTAGATTGAACACTTATTTGGGATGCAGAAAGGACACACAGTTCAATAGAGGCATTGGTAATTCTAAAAGGTTTTGTATTTCAGTACTTAAATTACAATCCCATGTATTAGATATTTTTTCTGCACTTGAAAAAGTGAAATTAAATCTGTCATTTCAGATTCACTAGATCAGACAAAAATTGTTGGTGGAGTCTTCCTGTCCTGCAGGGAATTTTGAAGGACTGTCCTACCTTGTCTTGGCAAAGTTTGGCAGTCTCCCTTTTTGCATCCTGCTCGTCCAGTTTGGACAGTATCTGTCAGCATTTGAGGCAAGGGTAATTTCCTTGCCTACATAGCTAGCTTTTTCCATAAAGAAAATAAATTCCATATGAAGTTTCTTCAATACCGATCATCTTTTCTTAAGCAGATTGGTGCTGCCAGGAGCAGATGTGTCTCACTATTATGAAAAGCCTTTGGTTATTAAAGATATTAAATGCCATATTCTGTAGGTCTTTGAAGTTTTTGAAGACCATCTATCTATCTTAAGATATCTGTGTGTTTTTACATTAAATCTTCCTTGCCACAGAAATTTGACATTTATCTGGAAAATCATATAGATCATCATATCACCATCAGGTAAATTAACTATTTTACAGTAACAAACCAAACATGACTATGACTTTGATGATTATAGATGACTATTAATCTGTATTTCTTAATTACATTATATTTTTAAATTAACTGCATAAGCACAATACCCCAAACAAGAGTAGAAACATACATATAGTACAACAGAAACAATTTTAAAGTTGTACCAATATATCAAAATCTATACCAATATAAAATATTTTGAGATAAACAGTTGCTTTTTGGATTAAGGTAGATTCAATAATCTACCTTTTTATCCTAACATTTCTATATCATATCCCCCTTTTTTCTTTTGGAAAGAGATCTCTGAACGTACTCCTTTGTTTAGCTTTTTTTTAAACCATGACTAATAATAATTTGTAACCAACTCTCCTAATGAAAGACAAACATCCATAATCCATTTTCTGGGAATGTTTGCACAGTTATCTAGACTATTTCCTGTTGTTTTGGAGTGCTGGTAATCTTTGGGGGAACCTTAGAAAATTTAGGATAATTGTTAAGTCTTGGCTGTAATATTCTTTGAGGCTGGATCTTCTAAGTCAGCAACCTGGAAGCTATTCTGGATGCTGGATCACCTGGGCCATCCATTTTCAGTGGTCTCTGCTCCCCCCCCCGCACCCCCGTGTTCTGAAATACATAAACTTTTAAAGGTAGCATACATATCTGCATTAATATAAGTATATAGTGTGCATTGTACACAAGTCAGCCAAAGATGATTTTTTGTTATGTATTTGAGCTGATAAAATATACATCACATGTCTTGTATATCTAGGTTTATCTCTTTATGTCTGCAGTCAGGATTTCAAGGGGTCTTCCTCGATCAAATCTGATTTCTTTAACCTGGAATTAATCTACAGCCTCTCTTTTCCTGTGGACATAAAAGCATAACCTCTTCCCCAAAATAACATACCTTTTGGATTCAAGTTTGAAGTCAAGTTATTTTTTTAAATGTATAAGTTGGTTGAATCTAGCAGTTTTTATGATCCAGTGTCTCTTAGCAGCTAAAAAAATTCAAAGACAAGACAGTAACATACAGGATCCAGACTCTCTTTCTATTCCCCCATCTTTACATGGCTTATTATATTTTTATTACTTTATTCCATTTGTAAGGACTATTTCTACCCATTTTCTTTTCTCTCCAAAGCTTGTGTATATTTTTAAATGCAGTGTAACCCATTTAGAGGTTGTTTTTTTTTGTTTTGTTTTGTTTTACCGAATCTGTCTTTACTGCATATCTATAACCTTTTCTGTCTGCCTGAGCAAACGCCCCAACCTCCCCCCATGCAGTGTGTAGCTTTGTGGGAGGTCAGCTCTCACCTTTTACAGCATTCCTGTAAGGAGGAGAGAGGAATAAGAAGCATTTTAGATAGAAAGAGAGTGGAGATGAGACAGACAAAAGCACAGAATAGCTTGAGGAGGACCTGGATCAAAATCCACCAGCCCCTTCTGTCTCTTCAAAAGGGCTTTTTATAACAATGCCAAGGGACAGGGCAAAAGACCTCCCCCTTACTAAATCAAAGCACACCACACAGCAAAGTGCAGACCCTTCCAAACACCTGGTAACCTGTTAATTCACCCGAATGCAGCCCTGCTGGGTAAAGCAAGCTCAGATCTCACTAGGAAACCTCTGGGGGCTCCTACAAATTCCCCTTCTTAACATAATAAAGGGCCCCTCAGGCCCCCCAGATAGACTGTGCCTGCCTCAGGTCATCTTACTCAGCTAGACAAGCCTTACCCATCTTCAAGATATACTTTCTGCGAAGGGTACTCTGTATTAGATTGGAAGCTAGCAAGAAGAACGCTGCCTGTCTCTGACTACCAGCCTCTGGCAGGAGGGAGTACAGAGCTTCACTCATCTCTGATCCATGTCTCTACTATGAGCTTGCAAGTAGCTGAAACAACCACAGCAATGCCTAGGGTTGGCACACACCGCAGTAAAGGAGTAGAGGATAAGAAAGATGGAATGTTGTATTTTGAATGTGTCTAAAATGTCTATAATAGCCTTGGCTGTGCCATGCCCTTTTTTAAATCAATAAACACTTGATGCAAGCACATCAAATAAACTGCATCAAACTTAAAGATTCCTTTAGCTTCACCGAACCATGGTTCATTAATACCAACATAATTCTAATACGAACATTACTATACATATTTACAAATGGCATGAATATTATGATACATATTTACACTTCTTACAAACTTACATTCAAAAGTAAACTCTCTATAGGACTGCTTTGCAAACTTCAGCAAACATCTAAAAGAGATGTCTTAATATAACTATTTACATTTTCTTCCAACAATACAAGGAGTACATGAATCATGAGTCACCACAGTTAAAATTGCAGGTAAACTCAAAACTGTTTCATTTCTGAGGTTTGAAGTTCACAATCAGTTTTGATAACATCCTTAAAGTTCCACAAACAGCTTGAAATCACAGCCTAATTAATCAGTGGCTCAAGATTCTTTATATCCAACTCTCTCGACTCTGGAATTGGATTAGTGCCACTGATAGGGGGTTGTAACACTAGGGACATTGAGGCTCCCCCCATCTACCTTCCCTGCTGGGCCCTCCCAGCTGTTCCAGAACTGGCTGAACTGTGCCCAGTAGCAGCAGACATTCACCATTTGGGGAGTTGTCCCTTTACTCATTGCAGTTGCCCTGAATGCCACAATTCAAACAAATGTTGCTGAAAGCTTCACTCCCCACTTCAGCAGCACTTTATGACAGTCTTTCCTGAGAACCTTGCTTCCGGGGACAAGGATAGTCACCATAGTAACTGAGCTGCCTCTCTGCTCAGCTAGTAGGACTCAGGAACTGCCTCTTAAAGGGGCCATACATTAATTTGCCGATAGTAGACAGAAGTGGTGTGGCTCCAGGCTCTGTTTCATTACTAAATGGTGACAAAGCCTTTGTCCCAAACTCCTTCTCAGCACTCTGGGAGCCCACTTATTCTCCTGCTTTCCCCCAACTGCAGGATGGGACATCAATATCAGGAACATTGGTTCCATCAGCAGCTACAGTGTCATCAAAGCTGACATTCCTCTGTCCCATACATCACATCAAGCACTCAGGCAGGCATCAAGCTCCATTTGATGACTGAGGGTACAATCCCCTCTTAATTTTTTAAAGGTTCATCTAAAGACTGCCATGAGCTCTTTCAATGATGCCTTGTCTTTGATAAATTTCTATTAGCCCAATTTGTCCTTCTTCTGCATCTCTGGCACAACCCAAGTTCCTTATTTACCCTTAAGTTTTTTACACACCCAAAGCAACTTCCTGGTGTTTGGACCACTCTCCCTTGCTTTCTAAAGGGTCTCAAAATGGCTTGACAAATGGCATTAGCATTTTAATTGCTTCCTGACAGGTAAGCTTTGTCCATCTGTTTCCAGTTGCCAGGAGGTAAGGCTAACAAAGCCTGTGGAAAAAAAAAATGGCATTTTGAAGTCGTGGCGCACGCCTTTAATCCCAGCACTCAGGAGGCAGAGGCAGGCGGATCTTTGTGAGTTCAAGGCCAGCCTGGTCTATAGAGCGAGATCCAGGAAAGGCGCAAAGCTACACAGAGAAATCCTGTCTCGAAAAACAAAAAAACAAAGACAAAAATTGGCGTTTTTAACTCCTTAAGTTGTTTTAAAGGAATTGGAACATGCATTTGCATGCTATTTCCCTGGGCATCTTGCTGCTCTATTGGGAGAACATCTGGAAGCCTTGTCTGGACTTACCTTGGCTTAAAGGGGCTCCTTCTTCACAGTCAGTATTTGTACCAAAAATCAAGATCAAGCTTTTGCTCTTTTGCCACAAGAGGTTTCTGTCCTCCCAGAGTTTTTCTTGGGACACCTTCATTACCATTTGACAGGTGAACTGCCTCAATAAAACTCCCCATCTGGCACTGTCCCCAAGCAGGTTGCGCCCACCCACATGCACAGACCAGAGCTTGGTGTCAGAAGTGAGAACTTCTTGTGGCTCTCCCCACCCCACCCCCACCTCACTGGGTCAGTGAAAAAAAATGAGAGTACTTGAAACAAGAGCCTTTTCAGAGAGGTTTCCTCCTTGATAGATCTCATTTGTCCCTGCTTATTTCCTCCCCCCCAGATGCAGAGTCCCTGATGCTGCTACCACTGCTCAGGCTCTCTGCTAGCCACTTTCTGTTCTGGGGTAGGGGCTTGCATTCCCATTTCTGACTCATTTGTATGGCCAAACGCAGCCTCAGCTTTTCCCATGCTGTCATTGCAGCTACTGCTAGGAACTTAGACCCTGCTCTTCTCACTGCAGGGAGGATTTCAAAGCATCTGCTGCTGCTCTCTCCATGCCAGGGTTCATCCCACTGGGTGTCTTGTCAGCCAGCAGCCCCCCCCCCCGGTCCTGCACTGCCTCTGCCAAAGTTCTGCCCTTGGGGATTCTGCCTGGTGACCACAGGGACCCCAGTGTCCCCAGAATGCACTCAAACATTGCTTCCCAAATGCTGGCTTGAAGAGGAGACATGGGGCTAACAGTGAAAGTTTGCTTTGCGTTGCTCAGGGGTGGGGTGGGGGGCAGATTGTGCTAGGGCAGCACTTACGGGCAGCTTTCCAAATCTGATAGATGTTCCCTCAGGTGAGTCTAATTCTACCCCTACAGAAGAAAGAGACCTGAAAAGCTTCCAGTTTTTGAGTAAGAGAAATTACTAAGTTTTTCAAGCCTTCCAGTACCTCCCTTGTTTCATCCCAAAATTTCTGTTCCCTAAACTCAGCTTCATGGCCAAGAGAGAACTGACCCTGATTATATGATGCTATCAGTAAGCGTTTTCATCCAGAGTCACTGGATCAGAGGCTTTTGTCTCACCCGCATCTACCTCAGGGAAAAATTTCCCCCTGCTGCTCAGGACTCAGATCTAAGCTGTCCATGGGCCAAAAGCTTCCATGGCACTCTTTTCTGGCCCATTTTCCTCATAGTGTTTTTGAATTTGGACTCCAATTCTTCCCCAGGAATCTGTGTTCAGATTTCCATAGTCAGAGAACCATGGACATAGTTCCTCTGTACTTGTTGCTTTTCTGCCTTACCCTAAGTGTCTTCCTAAACTATATTCCTATACTTAACTCTATATTTTTTCCTAACTTTAATAGATAGAAATTAAGAGAGAAAGAAAGAAAGGAACCTAGACAGAGAGAGATACTCACTGCAGCCTAATCCTTTCTATATACAATTTTTGCTCCTGAAGAATAAAATACCCCTGCCTTCACTTTTACTGAAAAACCAGACATGTCCAACTGCCTCCTGCAGGGTAACTTCCTACTCTCACTTAACTTCCTCTACACCCAAGTCCCTAGTTCTGGCGACATCTGTGGGGGTCCCTGAATCTAAGTCCCTGTTCAGGGCACCATCTGTGGGAGGCCAGCTCCTACCTTTTACGGGGTTCCTGTGAGGAGGAGAGAGGAATAAGAAATGTTTTAGATAGCTAGCAGAGATGACTCAGACAGAAACACAGGATAGCTTCGGGAGGACCTGGATCAAAATCCACCAGCCCCTTCTGTCTCTTCAAAGGAGCTTTCTATAACAACACTAAGGGACAGGGCAAAAGACCTCCCCCTTGCTAGATCAAACCATACCACACAGAACAGTGTAGACCCTTCCAAACACCTGGTAACCACACTCAAGTTTAAGTAATCCCCTTATGCAGCCCTGCTGTTTAAATCAAACTCAGATCTCACTAGGAAACCTCTGTGTGTTTCCACATAGTTTAAGCCCACAGGCAGTGGCTGAGAGATGCCTCTCTGTACCACCACCCATGTGAGAGGCTGCAGGAACCTGCCATGTGGCTTAGCTCATGGTGTGCTGGCAGTTGTCAGGAGATGTATCTCTGTACCACAATAGATATGAGAGACACAAGACTAGGAAGTCATGTCTGGCTCCATTTCTGTTGTTTAGAACCTTTTCTTAAAAAAAGATTTCTCAGGCTTTGTGTGGATGTACTTGGCCCTGGATGTTAGACACCATTTGATGGTGGAAGTTTCTATCCTACCAGCAGCTCCCAAATAACCAGTATCCACTTTCCAAATAACTGACTCAAATACTTAATATAAATATAAATGCTCAGCCAATAGCTCAGGCTTATTACTAACCAGCTCTTACATTTTAAGTTAACCCATATTCCTTATTTATGCTCTGACACACAGTGGTACCTTTATTATCATGGCACATTCATCTCCTGCTCCCTCTGCATCTGGGTGGCCACTCCAGACTGCCCTTCTTCCTCCCAATATTCTCTTAGTCTGGCTCCCCTGCCTATCTTTATTCTGACCAGCTATTGACCAGTTAGCTTCTTTATTAAATCAATCACAGTGACATATATTCACACAGTGTAAAGGGATATTCCACAGCAAAAATTTTTCTCATAATATCTGACAATGAAATTTACATACCTTTAGCCTACATGTGATAATCCACAATTTCATTCATCTCCCATAAATGCTTGTAGTAGCATTCTCCCGTCACAGGGTATTTGTTAGTAGGAGAGCACACAGCTCTTTCCCTTAAACAGAGTCTCCTTCCATTCAGCCTTGACTGCAGAGATGGACCTAATTCCCCTGATAGTAAGTAAAAGGTTGTCATTTATAAGCCTTCTCTTTTTCATTATGCCAAGGGTAAAAACCAGCTTCAGATAACCCTGGTAATGATGTTGTCTTACTCTCAAATCAGGGAAAATGATGGGGAAGAGAGGAGACAGGAGTTCTGAGAAACATCCCCTGGTTATTGTTGCCAGGGTAACTGTTGCTTGGTATCCTGCAAATCGTCATCGGCTGTCACACTTGGGGTATAATTCACAGACATGTAACACATTTGAGTGTAACTCAAAAAAATAAGAGGAGGCTAAGAATTCATGTAAGTAAATAAGAATTTAAATAGACACAAATAAAACTGCATGGCTAATGTTAATATCTAGAGAGAGAGCTGGGCATAAAATGAATATATTTTTATACTATAAGAGTCACTGCTAAATATTACTATGCTTCATATTATACAAATTAGTCCCTACTAAATCCCAATAATTATCTACCCCTCTGCCTCATTTTACCCCCTTCTTACTTCAATAATCATCCTTTATAAGATGTTAGACAGTAAGTTTTGCTTAAAGCAAAAATATAGATGACATTTACCTTTCACAATCCTTAAGACCAAAAAGAATATTTTACAATACTTCATTTTTCTCAGCCTAACTGACTTAGGATTCAGTCTGGCTTATTTAATTGCCTGAACAATCATTGAAAAAAAAAGCAGCCAGGAGCACTGAACTATCATTGGCTAAATTTAAGTTATACTCCAGTTTTTGTATGTCTTCCTTTCTCAGAGCCATTGACTGTGCTCTTTGTGATCACTGTCTGTTTGTTTTAATATTATAGGAAAGGTACCTTACAGATTTTCTTTTTTGAAACAAGGCACTGCTGTTTCCATCACCCAGCAGGAAGGAAGCCTTCGAGATCTCTAGCAGCAAGCCATAAAGCCTCACCTTAGCATTTGCTCATGTCAGCAACAAAAAGTCCTCCACATAGGTACAGACAAAGGCACCACATTTAGAAAATAGGCTTAATGACAAGTGAATGAGGGTTGTTACTGGGAATAGGGATAAAGAGCTTAAAACAAATTGCAGTGAATGAATGTAGAAAAGTATATGCTGGGGATGTCTTAATGTAGGCTGTGAATGTGCTGCTCTGATTGGTTAATAAATAAAGTGCTGATTGGCCAGTAGCTAGGCAGGAAGTATAGGTGGGACAAAGAGAGAGAGGCGAATTCTGGAAATAGGAAGGCTGAGTTAAAAGTAGCCAGACAGACACAAAGGAAGCGAGATGTAAAAGTACTGGTAAGCCACAAGCCACATGGCAACTTATAGATTAATAGAAATGAGTTAATTTAAGATATAAGAACTAGATAGCAAGAAGCCTGCCATGGCCATACAGTTTGTAAGTAATATAAGTTTCTATGTGTTTATTTGAGTCTGAGCAGCTGTGGGCCCGGGCAGAACTGAAGATAACTCCAACTACAAATATAATACATTGAAGAAGAAGGCAAATGATTTTGAAAAGGCAATGTATGATAATAACATCAAAGATTTTGCTTGCCCTTCAAACTTGTGAAGCCCTCTCATGAAAGCCAAATATACACTTTCCTATAACCAAGATAATCGAATAGATACCAATGTCAATAAGCAAAAACTACTTCCTTAATGATTCAGTTTACAATCGCAGATAGATTAAATCTCCCTGTTGAACTGTTTGGCATGTTGTTTTTAATGGAATCCACCAAATTTGTAAACCAAATATTTAGGAACTCAAGGAAGGAATGCAAACTTAATGATATTTATAATGAAAGTGATGAATGGTTTTGGCTAAACATTTTTCATACGCTAGTCATAGCATACATACATTATAAAGATTAATTCTCTTAATGTTTACTTTATAAGCCACTCAATAAAATTATGTCTATTGCACACAATAAGTAATGAAGACACATGGAAGTCATGGAATGCCTCAAAATTGCTTGAAAAGGAAATGGCAGTTCTAGAACAGAGCCTCCAGGTTCACCTCGTGTGTGTGCTGTGGAGATTTCACTTAGGAGGTTCCTCTTTTCTCTGGAGTAGTTCTGTTGGTTCAGGATGCGGTTACCTCATCCAACCCCTCCATTTTATAAGGCGGGTGATTCTGTTTGTCTTTCTTTTGTATGCTTCATTCTCATTTTAGACCGTGTCTGTACTCAATTGCATGGAGCCAATCTGGGAGGATCTCTTTGGTTTCTTTGTCTTTAAGGTAGTCTCGGCTGTCACCACTTCATCTACTTCAACAGTTAACCTCTAGTGGTTACTTCTAGGACTTAACTTTTTTTTTTTTTTTCAGTTTAAATGCCTTGGGTATTTCGGGATGTTTAAAACACTTGACTTTAGGAGACAGGTTACAGTATATGCAACTTTTAAATTTTTGTTGCAACAGATAAAAAAATGCAAAATGTTTATTTTCAACTCGACACATATACCTGTTTTCTCTCCTTTCCTCCCTTCTCTTCCTCTTCCTTTCCTCTACTCTTGTCCCTTCTTCTTATTTTTTTAACTGAAAATATGTTTTTCTTGTATAATATATTCTGATTATGGCTTCCCCTCCCCATACTCCTCCCCATTCCTCTCCACCTCCCCTCCCATTAAGATCAACAACCTTTCTGTCTCTTCTTAGAAAACAGGCATCTAAGAAATAATAATTAAATAATATATGATAAATTACAAAATAAACAAATCAGGATATAGCAAAACAACCAAACAAGAAAAAGAGTCAAAGTAAAAGCACAAGAAACACATATAAATGCAGTGACACATGTATCTACACACTCAGGAATCCCATAAACACCTGAAACAGGGAGCCATAATGTAAATGCAAAGTACCTGTGAGAAACACACACACACACACACACACACACACACACACACACACACACACACACACACGAGAAAAAAAGGTCAACTTAACATTATAAGACAAAGAACCTCCAAAGATGCCGTGGAGTTCAGTTTGTGTAGGCCATCTACTGCTGGGCACGGGGCCAACCCTCAAGAGTCCCCTCCCCGCAGTGAGACTCCCGTGGAATAAACTAAGTTTTCATTTCCATGTGGCTATCAACTGGGAGTAGATTCCGGGTTAGGGATGGAGCCGTGTATCCACTTCTCCTTTCAGTTCTAGGACATTATCTTGTGCAGGCCTGGACAGGCCCTGTGAATGCTGCGTCGGTCTCTGTGAGTTCATATGTGAGTCCACCCTGCTGTGCCAAGAAACCTTGTTTCCTTAATGTTCTCCATCCTCTCTGGCTCTTATAATCTTTCCAGTTCCTTTTTCAAAGAATTCCCTGAGCCCTGAGAAGGGATTTGACAGAGACATCCCATTTAGGGATGGATATCCAAAGGTCTCTCATTCTCTGCAGATTGTCTGACTGTGAATCTCTGTATTTTGCTCCCATCTTACTGAAGGAAGAAGCTTCTCTGATGATGGCTGAGCAAGGCGTGGATCTGTAATCCTAGCAGAATGTCATTAGCAGTCATCTTATTGCCATATTGTTTAGCAGAACAGTAGTATTTGGTTTTCCTTAGGTCCCTAGCCTATCTATTCTTGGCCACACAAGCTATGTATAATATAGGTTCTTGGCCATGCAAGCAGTATATAACATAGGTTCTTGGCCATACAAGCAGTGTACAATATAGGTTCTTGGCCATACAAGCAGTGTACAATATAGGTTCTTGGCCATACAAGCAGTATATAATATAGGTTCTTGGCCATACAAGCAGTGTACAATATTGGTTCTTGGCCACACAAGCAGTGTACAATATAGGTTCTTGGCCACACAAGCAGTGTATAATATAGGTTCTTGGCCATACAAGCAGTGTACAATATAGGTTCTTGGCCATACAAGCAGTATATAATATAGGTTCTTGGCCACACAAGCAGTGTACAATATAGGTTCTTGGCCATACAAGCAGTGTACAATATTGGTTCTTGGCCATACAAGCAGTGTATAATATTGGTTCTTGGCCACACAAGCAGTGTATAATATAGGTTCTTGGCCGTACAAACAGTGTATAATATAGGTTCTTGGCCATACAAGCAGTATATAATATAGGTTCCATCTCATGGAGTGGACCTTAACTCAAATAATACACTGGTTTTTCACTCCCACAAGCTTTATGCTACTATTGCACCACTGTTACTTGTAGACTTCTCATTCTTGTAGATTAAAGTATTTGCAGCTGGGTTTGTGTCCACTTTTCTCAATCGGTAGTGTGCAGGGAACCTTCCGGAACTGTGAATTTTAGTCCATAGGGGTAAAGGCTCTAGGTAGCTACTGGCTTGACGTCTGCACTTTCGGTGAGTTGTGCAGGAGTTGTCTTCAGCAATCGTGTTTATATGTCAGTTTGAGGAGAGCCACCAACAGCCTTGGCAACAGCCTGTTGTGGTCTGAGGGTTCCTACGGTACCCTTTTTGGCCAACAAATACATTAGCTGTAACCCATTCCCAGCACCGGAACCTTCCTTTGGCGATGATAAATGTCCAGTTGGGACTGTGTCTCCCCTGATATTTGGTGATTTCATTTAGATCACCTTCGTATGGATCTCCAATTCCAGGAGAGCCTGTGCTTTCCTCCAACCACAAGGGGCGCCAGATAAGTCTGTAGTGCACTTATGCATATACAAGTAAAACATTCACACAAGAAAAATAAATAAACCTAAATTATTTTAAGGAAAAAAATGCCACAAATAAAATTATTTAAAATGAATAAGGTTCAAAGTAGAAAGATATATGTCTTTTTACAAAAGAAACAAATTATATTTTTTCCATGATGGAAAAAGGGTTAATTCCCCTTACTCTCTCACCATTAACAGCTACAAGATGGTGACATCATGCCCAGAAAGTGCACAGCTGTTATTCTTAAACCAAGAAAATATGACAATTTAGTTCCACATTATGCTGGGCTGTTTCCTTCTGAGCACCTCCCTTGAAGTGAGCCCCCAGAGAAGTAGAGAAAATCCACAGCAATAATGTCACTGAATAGACTATCTGAAATCAGGAGGACTTTGGACTGCTGGTGTAGAAAAAATTATGATAGAAAATTAGGAAAGACTATTACACAATGAAGAAAGAAACCCAGAAATCTCTATGGGTTCCTCATAAAGTTTAAAAAATAATGGTTGTGCTTACATTGGATGAGATATTTTGGAGCCTGAAAAAGAAGTGACTAGACACTGGAAGGCAACTGGATGAACAGACTGAAGATTTTGTAGGGTTGAGATTCCTAAAGTTACAACCATTTATCTTAAATGACCTCATTGAAAATCATATCCTCTCTTTTTTAATATATTAATTAAAATGTAATTAGCTCTCATTTAGCTCTCTGGAGATCTTATTTTAGATTAGGGCTATTCTAGGTCCAGCTTATGATCGATTTTTTGAACTCATTATCTGGATCCTCACAGTAGAGATATCTGTAAATCTTTTTGGAAACCTAAACCAACATGTTCAAATGTGTGTGTGTGTGTGTGTGTGTGTGTGTGTGTGTGTGTGTGTAGAGCCAACATAAGGGAGGAAGGATTTATTTTGGTTTACAATCCAAAAAGATAAGGTTTACCACTGTGAGGAAAGCATGCCAGCAGGGATTTAAGATCAGATTACATCCACAGTCAGGAAGCAGAGATAAACAAAAGTCTCCAGTACTGACTTCATTTAAGGTGGATCTTCCTACCTCAAAGTAGTCTAGAAAATTACTCATATCCATTCCCAGAGATTTGTTACCTCATGATTCTAAATCCCACACAATTGCCGTCAAGATTAAGCATCATATACTTTTCATCAAGAACCCAGTGGGAACAGGAATCACTTAGATAAAGCGGTAATTGTCCTTTATTATCAGCGGTCTCTAAACTCAACTTCTTTGACAAACTTCAGCTGTGGAAGAAGGACCTTCAGAATCTTCATGAACATTTTTTCCAGAAAGACTATGAACTGAGTACCCCAAGTGACAGAAGCATGACACACAGAGGGACAGTCCTGTGCCACCCAGCACCCTAGCATCACATTCCTTTAATACTGAAGGTTTATCTTCTAGATCTGGGAGTGGTGCCCAAAAGTTCAATGAACAGTTCTGTTGTAAGGACTACCATGCCAATTTCCCCTTCTTAGGCATACCATCTCTGTAGCTTTCACCATATACAAATATGTGCCTCAAGAGAACAATCTGCAATGTCTAGCCTATAAACTGGTCTACCTTATAGTCTGATATGCAACACTGTAACTTCTCTGCTGAAAATGAATTAAGGAATATCCAAACAAATGGGAAGGTATAGTAAAAAGTGTGAAGTTCAATGTTGCTGTGATGCCAAATATTCCCCAAGTGCCCTTTACATTAATTATATTTATCAAGTTTTGAAATTTCTTTTGTAGATCTTGACAAGCAGATTATACACTATTTATGGAAATAAGTTTCTAGTTTATCTAAAATACATTTAACAATGATGAATTTGCAGGATTTAATCAACTTAAGACAGAATAAGATCATTAATCAAAATAATGTAGGATAATTTGAGGACAAACAGATCTGGTATAATGATAGACTTGAGAGACAGAGCTAAAATGTAAAACGTGCAATTAGTTCATCTTAGGAAAAAACAAAAAACAAAATACTAAGTTGCATTTACTGGAAACACAAATGTTCCCACCAAATGATGCCAAGTAAACATTCATAGGGAAACAGTGTAAGCACTGACCTTACCAATATATACAAAGCAGTGAAGGCAGACTGTAGATCTAAATGTACACAACAGAACCATGAAATTTTTCTAAGAAAGAAAGCATTCAAGAACACTTACAAACCTTTCAAGTTTCTTAGATCTCAAGGATGCATCAACTACAAAAAAGGGGTAAAAACAGAAAAATATTCAAAGAAGATTGGATCCAACTTAAAACTAAAATAGTTCATCCCTAGCTATCTGGTATTGGTTGATGTTCATCATTTTTTTCTGATAAAAAGCTGATCACCAGAACATATAAAGGTTTTTACAACTTAGTGCAAGCAACATCACCCAATTTATATGAGTGGATATACTGTTTGTATGGACCCCTCACAAAGGAAAATATACAAAAGATAAATAAGCCTGACCAAAATTAGCATGTATCATTAGTGACTAAGGAGATGCAAATTAAGGCAAATGAGATATCACTTCACATTCATGAAGTAGAATGATCATATTTAAATTGTTTAACACCTGCCATTGTGGTTACCTGCAGTGCTATGGCTTGAAAACTTGTGTCTCCCCATGGTGTGTATTTTCAGATGTAACCACCAATGTAATGGTGTTAGGCATTTGAAAAGTGATTAGGTTGTGAGGGTGGACCATTCTTGAATAAGATTGATGGCTTTATAAAAAGAGACCCTAGGGAGCTAGCTCCCTTGCACCTTCCACAATATGACAAGACCAAGGTGGTATTTGTGAACCAGGAAGCAAGTTCACATCAAGCATTGAATCTCTTAGTTCATTAATACTGAACTTTTCCACCAACTGACATGTAAGTAATGAATGTATATTATTTATATGCCATCTGGTCTAAGGTATTTTGTTATAGCAATTTGAGTAGACTATAAAATATGAAACAGCTGGGCTGGAGAGATGGTTCAGAGCTTAAGAGCACTGGCTGCTCTTACAGTGGACCTGGGTTCAATTCCCAGCACCCACATGGTAGCTCACAACTGTCTATAGCTCCAGTTCCAGGGGATCTGGCACCCTCACATAGACATACATATAGGTAAAACACCAATGCACATAAAATAAAAATAAATAAAAATTCTTTTAAAATTGTGAAACAGCCAAAAGTCTCGTGCCTTGCTGATAGAATATTGGTAATTTCTTATGTATCAAAATGCCCATAGACCTTTGATTGATTAATTGAATTCCTTAAATATTTATCACAGTAAATGAAAACAGGTCAATGAAGTGTGGTGATATATTGTGTCCCCCAATATATTGTGTACCCTAATAAAACTTATCTGAGGTCAGAAAACAGAACAGCCACGAGATTAGACTCAGAGGCCAGACAGTGGTGGTGCACGCCCTTAATCCTATCACTTGGGAGGCAGAGATCCATCCAGATCTCTGTGAGTTCAAAGCCACACTGGAAACACAACAAGGCATGTTG
>CABHPP010121787.1:12141-28356 GCA_902168425.1 Peromyscus attwateri | reverse complement strand
GCCCAGCCCAGTCCAGACCAGCCCTGCCCAGCCCAGACCAGCCCAGCCCAGACCAGACCAGTCCTGCCCAGCCCAGTCCAGACCAGCCCTGCCCAGCCCAACCCAGACCTGCCCAGCCCTGCCCAGCCCAGTCCATCCCTGCCCAGCCCAGACCAGCCCAGACCAGACTAGCCCTGCCTAGCCCAGTCCAGCCCAGCCCAGCCCAGCCCAGCCCAGCTCAGCCCAGTCCAGCCCAGGCCAGTCTAGCCCAGCTCTGCCCAGCCCTGCCCAGCCCTGCCCAACCCAGTCACAGTGGAGCCAATTCTAGCAGCCTCCTTCTATTACAGGAGTCAAAGGAGCAGGGTTGTCCAGTGGGAGAACAGCTTTGACCCAGCCTCCCACAGGAGCTCTCAGGGCTCCTGGAGAACCAACCCCCCAACCCTGACCATGAGCAGCAGCCATTCAGTTGAGAGTAAGCATTCCCACAGGACCACCTATTGACCTGGCCTTTTGCAACTCAGCAGAGCTCAGAGTTTGATATCATACTAGATGCAGTGACTCTTTGGCAGTTGTTGAGACTTACTTGAATGTTCTCCCTGGGCCTCTGTCTATCCACCTGATAAATGGAGCTACAGCACCAGAAAACTATCATCCAGGAGCCTGGGATGATGGCTCAGGAGTTAACACTCTCTTCCAGTGAGAATGTCATCAAGCTGCCAGCCTGGTTAAACCTGCTTTTTGTTTTCCAAGAGACAAGAAAGCCTTTGGGAGCCTGGATTTGCATTTTACAGCCAGTGAACCCCATGATCAGGACATGATCCACAATTCTCCCTTATCAAGGGTGAGCTGTCAGGGTAATGGAGAGCTGGAGCAGGAGCAGGGCAGAAGGCCTCCTGGAGCATGCAGTAGGAAGGCAGTAGAGTTTGCTGACAGAGCCAAGAGGGAAGCCAGCGTGTCTGCTGAGGGCCACACACACAGGGTAGTGATGGATGGTGGGGTAGAAAGTGGAGAGTGGGCTCGGGGAGGCTGTTCATCTTCCTGCCTGGTGATGGTGGGAATCAGAGTAAATAGGCAGCTCCCTCAGGACCAAACCAGGAGTGAAGGATGAATTTCTGGGCCTGGTCAAGTTGAAAAATATTGAACGACATCTTCCACTATAGGGAGGTCTGAGGAAGGAGGAAGGCTCACTTCCACGTGTATGTCTGCCTTGCCTCTCTTTGGAGGACTGAGCCCCCTGGGAAAAACAGGACAGGAGGATAAGGCCAAGGTCTTGTAGTTTGTAGACTTTTCTTGCCTGAGCATGTCGTCTTGGAGTCAGGTGATCATGGGCTGCTCCTTCATCCTTCGCTGTGACAACCCTGTCCCGTCTTCTGCCTGGACCTGCACACAGCCATGTGTTTTTCCAGCATGGAACAGAACATCTTGGTATTCCCACATGGTATTTGGTCTTCCCCACTTGGAACAATTTCTTCCTTCTCTGGAATCTGATCACAGACATTTAAAAAAATTAAAAAAAAAAAACTATGAATATAATTTCCTAAATTTTAAGATCTTTTTTTTTCTTCTGTAAACCATCAGGGCCCAATACTTCCTATCAAACCTAGACTCTAGGGAAGATAATGATCAACTTGGAGACACTTTTACATTTATTATATTCATGTTAGCTTCGGGTATCAACATCTCAGGATGTTCTGTGAGGACGAACTGAGGCTTCTAGCTGCTCAGCCCTCTGAACACAATGTAAACCATTTGCCCATTGACCGGAGAAGTGAGTCACAGGAAGGGGAGCTTCCAGACAAACTGGGGTAAGGAGACGAGCCAGTCTCCCAGCGCACAGGGCTGACTGCTCAGCACATTCATAGTTGAGTGACATTCCTGCTTTGGAGGGAAGAATTTGGCTTTTGAGGATCCCAAGCCGTACAATGTGCTCTAGACAGGAGTCTAGAGCGTTTTTATAGCAGATCCTAGGAAGACAAAATGTAAGTATGGGGGATAACTAGCAAAAATGTCCTCAATGTGAGCTGGCTGGCTGGGCGAACTAAGAACAGTGCCGGTGCTGGTGCCGTATGTTGTCATCTGAGGAGCCCAAGCATGGAGCTGACTGCTGGAGGTTGATTTGCATCCCTCCTCCCCCACTACATTCACCTGCTGAGGTCCCAACTGTCCTGTGATCTTACTTGATAACTCCAGGTCATTGTACCTGTAATTAGTGAAACTGAAGTCCTGGGAGACTAAGAGGACCCCAACATGACTATGTCCTTACAGATGGGAACCTGGGCAGGGATACAACATAGGGAGACCACCCTGTAGGGAGTAGAGTTATACTGCCTCAAGCCAAGAAACTTCCAGAAGATAGGAGTGAGTCCTGTAAGCTCCTTCCTAGTACCGTCTTCAATGTGTTTTTTCAAGATGTTTTTATTTTTATGTGTCTATGTGTTTCGCCTGTGGTGGGTCTCACTGTGGGTGGAGACAACAGCAGATGTTGAAGTGTTTTTCCACAGCCTTACAAAGGGCTACAGTTTGAATGTGAAATGTCCCTCCCAGGCTTACATGTTCCCTCCCACTGTTTGAACCCTTGGTCCCCAGGGAGTGGTACTGGTTTGGGGAGGTTGTGGACCCTTAGGACTGTGACCTAGGTGGCAAGAACGGGATTGGTCGGGGTGGGCTCTGTGAATGCAACAGGCACTTTGAGTCCTAAGTGACTAAGCTGTTCCTCAGGCTCCTGCGCCGACAGACTGAGCTGCCGGCTACCATGCCTCCTCTACCAAAATGGACTAATATGGCCTGAAACAATGAACCAAAATAAATCCTTCCTCCTTAAGTAGTTTCTTCCAGGCTATGGAATGAGGGTGATAACTATATATAAGGTGTCCTTTGCCCATGCTGAGATGAGGCCTCCACCCCCTAGTGCCGGGAAGTGCCATTTCCCAAAGTTAAAGCATCTTTGAACAATCTTGGCAGGCTAAGAAGGCTGGAAGTTGGCTGTGATTGGAAGACATAGGGGTATTTCTTATTTTATGGGTTCTTTTTTTTTTTTTTTTTTCGTATCTGCAGGAAGGCATACTTAACTCCTAATTCCACTCCTTGATTAAACATTAAAGGCTTGCACTGGCTCTGCAGAACATGGAATTATCTGTTAACTCGCAATCATGCTAAATTCATAAATCTAATTTGGCCCTGGCATTAAGCCAGGAGCAAATGCGCCAGATTAACTTTTTCGAACTATTAGGGCTAAAAAATGAAAATTCTTCTACTGTTATTGTTTTTTTAATTGATCTATTTTTAATGTAGTTCCTAGAGGCCATTTGCTGGTCTCTCTCAAGTGTGGGGAGAATGGGAAATGGACAACAGAGCTCATTCCCTTCCACCGTCCTGCTTATGGAGGCTCGCTTATAAAAGATGTCACTGAAGTTGCTGTCGGTAGAGCTGGTTTCTCACTTGGAATCCTAGTGCCGCACAGAGGTCACCTTGTACAAGATCCACCTTGCACAAGTGAGAAAGAGAAGACCACAGCATTAACTAGGTCCGAATCACTTGCTGAGGCGCCATTAGATTCCGGCCACTGGGCTGACACTAGGGATATCAGCCCCAATCATGTCATGTCCTCTACCCTCAAGGCTCTTAAGGTCCAACTAGGGACAGAGAGCGGTGGATTAAGCATTCTAGTCCTTGTGGTGAATGGAGCTGTTAGCACGTGCGCAGGACATGGGGACAGTATGCAGAGGTGACCATAGATGGTCTCTGTAGGAGGAAACACTTGAGCTGAGCTAGGCAGGATGATGAGAGTCAAGCATTGAAGAGGGAAGGAAGAGGCTGCCTCTTAGGAACAGTGCAGGAACAGCTTGAGGCTGAGACACAGGCCAGCATCCCATCCCCTCAGGGGTCTCCTTCACTGTTTTAAGCACCTCGGGAAATCACTTGAAAGTGATGGGTCTTTGAAATGAGTCTTTGAAATGCTTTAGGAAGAGCCTGCGGAATATCTTTCAGGGACCAGAATGAAGTGGCCTCAAACTAGCATTTCCCAGTTTATGTTGATGGTGATTTTGTTCTCCTGGAGCTATTTGGAAATGCCTGCACAGTTCTTTGGTTGTTACACTTTAATGGGCTACCACCAGCATCTGATGGGAACAAGCCAGGAATGCAGCTAAAGAGTCTGCCATTCCATCCCCCACAGCGAAGAATTACAGGCCAAATGGACACAGGTTGGGCTTGGGAAACTTGGCCCTCAAGCCGTTATTAATAGGGGGAGTGGGTGATTATAGGCCAGTTGCCTCCTAGGAAAGGGGGCACTTTCTCCTGATGTATGGATGTCAGAGGAAAGGAGGGACAGGCAGACAGTGCAGCCAAAGGTTGAGTAGGGAGGGAGGAAGATAGGACTGGTTATAGGCAGGCTCTCACCCAGGATAAGCACGAGACTTAACCTGACCTCCCAATAGCCTCTGCCATTGACTCCTAAGAAGGGGCTGGCAGGCTGGCACTGCCAAGCCATTGGTTTGTTCTTGATAGACAGATGACAGAGGGCAACCCAATTTTGTGGGACCTGCAATTTGAGAAGCCTTCTTTCTCTCCTTCTCCTCCCACCCTCCTTCCTCCTTCTCCATCACACAGTTGGATGCAGGAGTGACTATGTATTTAGAAGGAGAAATACATCCAAACAAAACAAACATCTACAATAAACTAATAGGAAGTACAGATGGAGGAGCTGAGTGACTCAGGCTTGAGCTCAGTCTTCATTGGATTCTGGGCACAGGAACCATGGCTGGCTGGCAATGAGGCCCTGTAAATTCAAGGGACTTGTGGAGAAATGATGTGGCTTCCAGCATGAGATTCAGTCACTGTGTACAGAGGCCCTGCCCAGTAGTGACACAGAGGGCAGGCTGTTTAGTGTGTAGAAACCCTGGGGGTGAATGTTGGAGGCTGTGGAGGAACCATGGGTGCAAAGAAGACCTTCAAGGCACCAGTTCAGTTCATGTCAGCAGCTGGGGGGACCAGAGAGAGCTATAGTGACTGCCCAGTCATCCACCAGCCAGCCAATGTGGTCCAGAGATAGTGGACATCTTGGTAGTGACTTCCTCTCCTTTGGGCCTCTTCTAACCATGCCGGAGAAGCTAGGAGAAAGGTCAGATGGGACTAGAACACTCCCAACTTCAAGGCCTCTAACTAGTGTTCTGGCTACATTCTGTCATTCAAGTGAAGGAAACTGGAATCCACTATTAGATTCTGCAGCTTCTGACCATCAGAGGAATACCACCCCCTATCTTCTAGTGCCTGCTAACCTCTATTCCTATGGTAGGAAATGCCATAAAAGATAAAAATCCAGATCTTCCCAGGTTGATACAGAAAACTAAATCCCGGGTTCCTCTCTACAGCCTGCAAGGTCCTTCCTGTCCCCTCTTTTCAGCTCTGTCCCTGACTCCGTGTGTCATGATGCCCCATCAATCGTGGTACTCATGCCATGCCACAAATACATCTAGCCCCTCCCTGTCTCTCATCTTTGCACACGACGATCCTCCTAATCCAAAGGTTGCTCCCTGGATTACTCTTTCCTGTTCTCGAGGTTCATCACAAACATCTTCCCAGGAAGCCTTCCTGGGTCTCATCATCTTATGTAGGAGTCCCTCCTCTCATCAACTCCTCCTGGCTCTTTATCCGGAACCCTGAAACTTCTTTTTCCAAGCTCCCCCCTCCCTTTTTGTCACAGGCGTCTGTCTTACAAGATAAAGGTTTTCTCTGAGAGTATAGTCTGTGACTGTTGACAGCCACATGCCAGAACCTCAGTGCCCAGTCCAGGGAAGGTCAAGAAATCTAGGCTTAGGGCTGGGGAGGTGGTCCAGTGGGTAAGAGTGCTTGCTTTGCAAGAAGGAAGCTTTAAGCACCCAAGGAAAAAGCCAAGCATGGCTGCCCATGCCTCTAACACAGCACTCAGAGAAGGGGATGGTTGGATCCCAAGAGTAGATGGAATAGGAAAAGGAAAGCTAGGATGATCGTGGCTGAAGGGCTACAGGGAGCTCACGACACTGATGATATTGAACGATAGCTTGCTGTGTGCCTGGTACCGGCCTAAGCACTTCACAAGAGGGAAGTCATTAATTACCACATCAGAAGGCAGATGTTTATATTTGTATAAACAGGTAGCTCAACTAAGGCAAAAACATGTTCACAATCACTGTTTTGATTCAGGTTCCTCCAAGTCCCCGAGTAGTTATCTGGAATGAGATTGTTGTTCCCATCTTAAAAACAAGACAGAGAGGCTCAGAGGGGTGAGTCACCTATCATCAGTCCCTGAGATCTCTGCCAGGAAGCCAGATTTACTTCAGTGCTCTTCCTGCTACACTACATAAGGCCAGCAGAGGGCAGAGGAGAGCAATATTGCGTTTTTTTCTGGGCTTGTCATGACTTAGCTCTGTGGACCTCAGGACTGGTGACATGAATCCATTCATTCACCCCATTAAAAGAAAAGAAAAAAAACTAATTTATTTTATAACTTACAAGTTGTTTGACTTGGACAAGTCACTTAATCTCTCTGAGTTTATTTCTCCTATTTCCATAAAATGGAGAAAATTGTATTTGCCTCGTAGGGATACAAGATTTAAACGACACACACATAAGAAATGCTTAGCCCTTTGTGGAACTGAGCAAACACTAAAAATAATAGCTAGTAGCATTCCTGTTATTCATTGGCTCTCATGCTATTTCATTCATTTCTTTGATCGTCTTTATACACCAAACGTTTATTTAGTGCCTTTTCTAAAAGAGACATTGCCCCAGGTATGGTGGCTGAGGAGTTTGTGTGGTGGGGGGAGCTTTTCAAAGGTGACACAAGACAAGCATTACAATGTGACTGCAGTGTCCTGTGGGGAACCAAAGGGAGCCATGTGGGAGAATGCAAGGAACTTTCTTGGAATGTAGAACCTCAAAAGCTCTTGGTGAGCACGCCACTGTGAAGCCTGACCCCAACTTGCAGGGTCCATAGCTCTGAGGACCGAGTTTGTTCTCCCGTGAACCTCACACAGCTTTATAACTGGCACTGACAATTGGCCAGGTTTAGGAACTGCTTGGTTGGACACTGAAATAACACATAGGACATAATGCCCAGAAGTTGAGGACTACCAGGCCTCATCTGCCTTCCCAAAGAGGTTTGGCTACTCTGTGAGGGCAGAGAACTGAGAGAAGAGTGTAGAACTCTTAAAACCAGATGTTCACATCATGCAGATCTTCCACCACCAGTGCAGGGATGCTTTCCATCTCCCCAGTGATGCACACCTCTATCACCATTGCAGGGATGCTCTCCATCTCCCCAGTGACATATGCCTCTATTATTATTGCAGGGATGCACTCCATCTCCCCAGTGAGGTATGCCTCCACCATCAGTATAGGGATGCTCTCCATCTCTCCATGTGCTATCAGAGCCTTTGTTTGAGCATCACTCATCTTCTATGGGCCACAGTTTCCTCATCTTTAACAAAGAAGTTGCATCAGCTAGTTCTGTGGATGCCTTTCAAACCTCATATTATGTGATTCCATGTAGACATCTTTGCTCAGCAAGACAGTCCACTGTATAGGCACTGGGATCATTGGAAGGAATCTACTTCTGCCAGTTATGGGTCTTTCTTACCCACAGAAAAGGCCCAGTCCTTTGCCCTGGGGCTTGGGTTCCTCTTAGATGTGTCCTCTTGTCCTGTCTACTCTTCCTAGCATCTCTCACCAGTCACTGTACCATCTTGATAGCCTTTCTTTCTTCCAACCTTCCCTTCTGCATCTGAACCTAAGACTGTCAGATCCTGCAAGGCCCTCACCAGGTGCTGGGAGACGACCATGATTTCTCCCAAATCTACTCTTCCATGTCCCCAGTGCCAAACTTGACATTCCACATCATTGTCATTGTGACTACCATCAGCCAGTATTCACAGAGTTCACAACATGCTAGATGTGGTATTCAGTGTGTTCATACTGTATTTTATTGTTATTTTCAATGGTGTACTCTGTGTGTGTGTGTGTGTGCACGCACACACACACATTTGCATCTGAAGGTCAGAGACTGATGTGAGTGTCTTCCTCGGTTGCTCTCCACTTTGCTGTTGTTGTTGTTGTTGTTTTGTTTTTGTTTTTGAGGCGGGGCTTTCACTGAACCTGGAACTCACCAACTCTTCGAGGCTAGACGGCCAATGAGCTACAAGAGATCTTTCTCTCACCATCTCCCAAAGCCCTGGGTTTGTAGACTAGTCCTGGCAAGCCTGACTTTTACGTGAGGACTGGAAGTCTCAGGTTCCCACATCTGTGTGGCAAGCACTTTACCCACTGGGCCACCTACCCAGCCCCAAAGCAAGTGATCTTTTGATACTATTTCTTTTCTATAGATGGGACAACAAAGAACCAGGGTTGCTGAAGAATTTGATCACAGAGGTCTCTGGACAATCCAGGGGTTTCTGCAGATAGCTCATCTCCACGCCGAAAGAGGGGCTTCTGGCGTCTTAAACGCTGCTAGTTGCAATTCTTGGGTCCATTAAAGAAAACCTGAAAACTTGCATGATAAGATGTAACAGTTTCTATTATGATATTAGCAGGATGGGATGGGTTGAGCCTGAGTAGAAAAGCTGTCCCTTGGGGTACTTATACACTGGGAGAATCACCAAGAATCGAAACACGAAGGCCACCTTCACCTCCGCCAGCGCCTATGAACTCTGAGCATGACTATCCTCAGCGACAGCAGGCTGAGAAAAATGTCCTCATCAGAAGAACAGGCTTCCCGGGTAAGCCTTGCAAAGGCTCCCAGGGACAGACAGCAGTCACAAGTTTTTCAAGTGGGGACTCTTTTTCTTTTTTAAAGGTGGAAGTAGAAAACAAAATAGCAGCCATGTAAGTGAAATGCGGTTTTGAATTCTGCCCTCATATACAATGGGGGGAAGGGGGGGAGCTAGGAGGCGAGGGAGGGGGGAGAGAGCAGAAGAGGAACCTTTTGTAAGAGCAGTGACAAAGCAAAAGCATGCCCTTTCCTTCCCTCTGGTTGGCTGCTTTTTGATGCAAACAGTTGCCCGGATGGGAGAAGCTGTCTGTCCCTAATGATCCCTGTTGGCAGCCGGCATTAATGGAGTGTGTGGAACTGGCCCTTTGGGACAAGGTATATGAAAAATGACTGCCAAGGGTTAAGAACCAAGAGGTTTGTTCTGCGTTTGTGAAGAAATGAATTCCAGATACTTTTTTTTTTCTGAGATTTTTTTTTTTTTTTTGGTTTGTTTCTTAGCTTTTCAAAGCCTCAGATGAATAGGAGCGGAGAAAAGTGAGCTGAAGTGGCTCCGATTCGCAACGCGAGTGCAATTTCAATTGATTTAAAGTGGGGAGCCACCGAGGTAATGATCACGGAAAGAGGCTGGAATTAGTCAATAAATAAAGTTCAAGGTCCCCAGCCTGACTTCTCTTTCATTAGCTTTAAAGAATGGGAACGAAAGAATAGGAGGTTCCGTCATCAGGTTCCAAAGGAAAAGAAAGGTTGTACAGCCAGGGCTCCGGATCTGGACCACATCCAGAACTCAACCCTAGCAGGATAATTTGACTTAGTGTTTGGAGTACTTCCTCTCTCTTTCTTTCTCTCTCTCTTTCTTTCTCTCTCTCTCTCTCTCTCTGTGTGTGTGAGAGAGAGACAGAGACAGAGACAGAGAGACAGAGAGAGACAGAGACAGAGAGGAAAAGAGAGAGAGCTCTACCCCCTCCTTATGGGACACCACCAAACCAAAGTAGGACCCTACCGAAGTCCAGCTTGGGGAACCACAGAACATGGTGAGGAGCTACTTAAAGACCCATAGGTGACTCCAAAGTGGCCGTGTCACCAGAAAGTCTTACCCCAGCAAGGATAACAGCTTCCCCCCATAGCTGCATAGGTGGAGTCTCCTTCAGTTAGCCTTCCTAAGTCTTCATATTCTAGCACCTCTAAGACTACAAAAAGTCACTTGTAATTAGGACAGAATTAAACACCACCGTCTGGTCTGGAAGGTGCTGGAGGGAGCAGCTGCATCCTCAGGTGAGAGACCTCCTCACAGCCCTCTCTGAGGCAACAGAAGCAGTGAACATGACCGATCTTGAGTCTCTCAGCCCATCATAGCTGCTCTAATAAAGACAATGGCTGCTGAGCTCAGGGGATAGCGTTCTACAACACTTAGAAGTTTCCCCAAAGTGTTGCCCCTGCCAGCCTCCCAGATGCTCTTACAAGCTAAGAGACCCAGGATTTTTGAGTCTCAGTGACATAGGACCTGACACTAAGTAATCTCTCTACACCCATCTCCTTCCCCACACATCAGAGCCTGTTCTGGCTGCCAGTCTCATGGGGCTTCTTTCCTCAATTTAGTGCTAGTATGGCATGACCACCATCCAGTAGGTGCATGATCATGGATGCTTTGTAGAGCTCGTGAGAGCATGACTGGCATGCAGTGTTGGTCTTTATTACTGTAGTTGTTGTCTTTCTGTTTCCCATAGGATAATGAGTGTTTGGTAGTGTACATATGTGTGTATGTATGCGTGCTCATGTAGGTATATGTGTATACATGTGTGTATGTTTTGTGTGTATACACACACGTGTGGAGGCAGTTGGCATGGCATGATGCCATGTTAGCTGAAGAAAGGATGTCAAGGAAGGCTTGGGATGTGAACAAACATGACATCCATCCAGAGCAATAAGCTCCTGAGCTTGTGTTCTAGAGAACAAGACATCCATGGAGTGGTTGATGAAGGAGTTGTAGAGATGGGTAAGAGGCAAAGATGAAGGATGATGCTCAGTGCCCAGGGCTCTTCGGCTTCTCCATCTTATAGAAACATAGGTAAGGGGAAAGGGAATCTGAGGACTCTATGGATGAGAAATGTCCTCCATGGGTGTGTGTATTTGAACATGTGGTCTCCAGTGGGTAGAGCTGTTTGTGGAGTTGAAATTGAAGCCTTGCTGAAGGAAGTGTATCATTGCGTGTGGGCTTTGAGGGTTTATAGCCTCACCCCATTTCCTATTCTCTCCGCCTCCTGTGTATGGATGACAACATCACCAGCCAGCTTCTGCTCCTGCTATTACTGGGCCTTTCCCCGCATGGTGGACTCTAAGGACTCTAAAACTGTCAGCCAGGCAAGCCCCTTCTTCTGTGAGCTGCTGTTTGTCTGGATGATTTATCACAGCAGCAGAAAATAGATATGATGGACAACACCTGAAGACAGTTTTTTTTTTTTCAGGGCTGATATTTTCCACAGGTCTCGTGGTTTATTTTTAAATCACACTCGGAGGTTGCGGTCCACTCTGTAACACCGTCCAACACAAAATCAAAGGTGATGAGAGTCTAGGCAGAAGCGCGAGTTTCCCTAGGGCTCTCCACCCTAAAGCCTAGACTCAAACTCCACGGAGGTGATGGATGGATGCCAGGGAAGGGTTTTAGGATACAGAGAAGAGTGCTCAAGATTGTGCTTCAGAAAGATCGATTCGTGGGTCTCAAGGAGCAAGCCAGGGCACTAGCACAGTGCTCCAAAAATGGCTGCAAGTGGTTCACTGCCCAATCCAAGGAAGAAGCAGGGGCAGAGCTCAGGGTGGGGTGGACTTCAGCAAGTTCCCATTAAAAACTTCCTCACCATTAAAAACAGGTCAGCACATGCTAAAGCTGCTGTGACTCTCGCTTTCCTCCTCATTTAAAAAGGCTGGTTCCTTTTTTTTATTTTCTCTTAATTCAAAAAGCACCTGATTTATTATTGTGTGTATGTACGGATGATGCGTGTATGGGGTTGAACATATTGCAAGCTAAAGGAGAGTGTTGTGAGGTCGGCCTTTTCTTCCACTTGCTTGTGGGTTCCAGGAAAGGAACTCAGGCATGACTTTTATATGCTGAGTCCTGTTGCTAGACCCAGCCTACAGGAGTTACCCCATTGAACCTACTTGAAGTTCCCCAGGTTCCTAGAGTCCAAGGTTCTGTGCCCTAAGGATTTAGAATTCTTCCCCGTGTAACTGGTGCAGGCTTAATTTTCTTCTCTGTTGACAGTGCTTCCTCCAGTCCTTGACAGCACAGTGGGTAGGCGATTCAGGGATCAGTATTTGGTGGGAAAATGGGCATGGCAGTCATTAGCATCTTGGGAGTCCAGGACATTTGTGGGGGCCTTCGATGTTCAGCCCATGCTGATCAAGGCTGATGTGCCATGCCTAAGGCTATCTTTACTTTGGCCATGTTTGGATCTGTGCCAAGGTGGGGTGTCCAATATTCAGCCCCCCTTTCTTCTGTTCAGTACTATGTGGGTCCCCAGTTCTCATGGAATGGATTGAACCCCTCCATGCTTTAGGGGAAAGTGCCTCCAAGAGAGCTCACCTGGGCATCTCCCTCTGCCACCCCTACCCCCACTTTCCACTTTCTTATGTTTCTGTTTGTCTCAGGGACATCTAACAATGCTACGTTATCAAAGCAGGCAAGCAGGCAAAGAAGCAAAACCAAACACAAGCAAACAGGAGGGGCAAAATGTAAAACAGCAATAAAAACTGAACACAAATTAAAATCTTGCCAATTTATGCTGTTCTCTTCCTTCAATGTTCCCATCACCACCCCCTGCTGTCCCCAGCTGAACATCTTTTAAACGGCATAAGTTTACATATTCATGCATGTACTTCTCTGTGTTTGAGGTCAGAGAGTCTAATACAAGCTGTTCTGATGAAGCTACAAAGAATGTCTCTGCCACCTCCAACGGGCTTATCCTTGATCTGCCCACCAGCAGTGCCGACTGAGACTGGCTATAATGTGGAGCAGGTTATAAAAATGGTTGTGACGGATGATGGTGATGCTTCTGCTGTGGAGGATGAAGGAAATGAGAGACTTTTCATGCCTGTCTTCCTGTCTAGCTATTATCTACCATCTATAATCCATCTATCTATCTATCTATCTATCTATCTATCTATCTATCTATCTAATCATTTACCTATCATTATCAATCATCTAGTATCTCTAGTATGTACTATTTATCTATGTCTATTTTCTATCTACGTATCTCTTTATATTTATCATTTATGACTGATAACCTATCGATCATCTCTCTTTCATCTATCATCTGTTGTCTATTATTATCTATATATCTATTCTTCTTTCTATCTATCCTTCTTTCTGCCTCACATCCATTCATCTATCTATGTCTCTATCAATGTATTTATCTATATGTCACCTATCATCTATCTTTCTGTCTATCATTTATCTAGATACATACATCTCATACCTACACCAACACTTTCAGGAGTGCATACTTTTGGGATGTGTTTTCTGCTTTCTTGGGCTTAGTTTCTGTGGCGATCAGCACATGTGTGTTCTGCTGTTATCCCTTTCAAGTCCCATTTTTCCACATGGCAGAGAAACACCGCTCTGTTCCAATGACACACTACAAGGTGTCTAGGGCCATCTCTGGAGCTGTGGAACTTTAGGGTTGGCATTGTGTGCCCACAACTTTCCAAGTTTATGAAATGTATCCCCCAGGGATGATGTAGGACAAAAACCAAGGGCCAAAGTGGCTGATTTAAACCTCCAAAGTCTGGTGCAGAAGTGTATCGTCAGAGATGAGGATGCTGGGCCTATTTTGGGCCTCTTGCATAGACTTCCTCTCCTTGGATCTGTCCGTCATCAGATGAGGTGCAGAAGGCTGCCCAGAGAGCACTAGTTCAAGCAGGAAACCCAATGTGGCTGAGATGCCCCCTGTTAGGCTGGAAGCACCTTGGACAGGCTGGAGAGTCATACTATGTGGAATACTATGTGGAGCACAGGGGCTCATTACTCAGCAGACAGTAATGAGCATTTACTGTCTCTTAGACCGTATTCTAAACACTGTGCAGGTATTAACTCATCTAACCCTCACGGCATCCCCGTAGGGTAGGTGCAGAATAGAACTAGAAACTGCAGTCACCTGGATGATGGCCTCCAAGGTGCCCATGTGGTAAAAACTGCAAATGGTTCTGTATGGCTGACATGTAGCCAGATAGGGAGATGAGGCTCCATGGTGGATTCAGATGCCTGATTCTAAAGGAGCATGAGGTCATCACCAAGTGTCTGGCTGGGTAGCTACCATGCAAAGGTGGGTGCTGACCTTGGTATATATATATATGACTGAAGTTCAGGTCTCTCTCAATGAGGAAGCTGATGGCGATGGGGTTATCAAACTATAATGGTTAGTTTTCATTGTCCATTTGACAATTTAGAATCTCCTGGGAGATGGGCTTCTGGGCATGTCTGTGGGGGATTATCTTGATTTTGTTCACTGAGATAGAAACTCTGCTACTGTGGATGGCGTCATGGCCTTGCTATGATTCTACATTACCTAAGCAGAGAATGAGAACTCAGTAGCTGCGTTCATTCTTTGCTCTCTGTGTCTTGACTATGGACACAGTGTGACCAGGTGCTTCAAGCTCCTGTTGCCTTGATTTCCCTAAGATAGTGGACCATACCCTTGACCCCTGAGGCAGAAGTTCCTATCTCCTCTAAGTTGCTTTTGTCAGGATATTTTATAACAGCAATTGGAAAAGAAACTAAGGCAGAGACCAACTCACTGTGCTGCCTAGTGTGGGTGGATTGATACCTGTGGTTCGTGGGAGCATCCAATAGTCACTGATACTGAGATCAATAATCGTAGGCAATACGTGTCTTTAGAACTGGACAGAACGTGATGATGTGGCAATCTTTGAGCCAATCATTGTTATTTTTGGTTCCAGTGTCTCACGTGATCATTGTAACAACACAGTAAGTTGCACGTTATTTAGGGGGCCCCTGGGAAGAAACGCAGATGTAGAAAGTCATGTCCCCAAGTCACTTGGCTAGAGGTTAAGTTTGTAGCAAGCTCTGTCTGAGTTCAAAGCCACAGGGAGGTACTCCCCCAGCTCCCTTCTTCGCCCTTCAAGCTCTTTGACTATTTAATCCTACCTCCTCCATGCGTTGTGTAAATTGTATGGAGAAAGATCTGTCTGCCAGAATCCCTCCTGTTTTGAGTACACTGAACCTGTCTGGAAAATCTACTAGGATAAGCCGTCTTGACGTGGAGTGTAGAGAGGCTAGGAACACACTCAAACCCAGCAATGCTTGTGTCAAGAGTGTTGGCAGCCACGCTGACTTTGTATCTGAGCCTTGCTTTTTCCTTTTTTCTTTTTTTCTTAAGACTGTTAATTTGTTAGCCAGACGGACCCAGTCTTTCCAACAACCTCCAGTAGAAATGCCAGGCCTAACATAGGCATGCAATTCGTGCTCAGTGGGGCACTCTCTCCAGGCCGCAGAATGAGGCAAGAGTTATTACTTTTGCTTTCTATGGCTTTGCAAATGGGCTCTGGTCTCTAAGACTCCCACCAGATACCCTGTCGTCAGCACATTATTTTGAGCATATCTCTATCATATACACATTTATTTAAGAGTTGCAATTGTGGAGCACTTTTGCAATCATTTCTGGAAAGTGAAAAAAAAAAAAAAGGTCAAAAACCCTGGAATTTTAGAAACAACATCTAGACACACACATGCGCATCACACCCGCGTCAATGCTTCTGAGTGGCTACTTTTTGTGTCTGCTGCTGTGGGCTTTGTTTCTCTGGCAACAAGCACACGCGTGCTCGGCTGCGTCACCATTCCTTCCGAGTCTGATCTTTCCACACGGCAGAGAGTTGCCGCTCTGTTCCACTCATTTAACACGAGGTGTCTGGGGAGATCTCTGGAGTGGTGGAGAGCGACGGATGAAACACATGGCATGAACTGAAACTTTGTATGACTGGAACATTCTCACAGAGACCGTGTACTTACACTTCACGACTTGCCATTGCAGCAACTGTCGACTTTTTGGCTGATTTTTTTTTTTTTTTAATTTTCTTTCCCAACCTGATTAGAGCAGGGTTGTTTTTAGCACAGAGATCTGAGTGATGCCGAGACTACAGGGGGACTATGGTCCTTGTGTTGTTCGCAGCATGTTCAGCCCATGGTATTTCTGCAGGAAAATCTGAGGCCACTTGATTATTCTGTTAAGTGTTGGCCTAGTTAAAGATTCATAATACGTTCTGAAACTCTGGACACACATAAACTGAATCCATCACAATATATGTGCAAGCTGCAGAATAGGGGAGTTCTGCTCTGTCAACTGCATGGCTCCTCCCCAGATGCTTACCACCCATATATGACACGCGACTGCCTGGCGGTGGGCAGAGTGGTAACATTGATGTCAAAGTGTACAGAAAATATGAATGTGGCTTAATTTCACATTTTTAGGTCAAAATAAATGTCA